>CM041780.1:146548225-146695544 GCA_023374045.1 Limonium bicolor
TCAATCTTAACGGCAACTCGGGCATTCTGAAACTGAGGCGCCTGGGATGGGGCTTTGTAGTAAGGCTTGTATCTTGAGCTTCCTCCCGATGAACTTCCTGACATGTTGCCGGAAGAGCCATTCCCATTCGATCCTCCTTTCTTGTCGTTAACTGCTCTGAAGCTATTTGCCAAATCTTTGGCCTTATTTTCCGCCACCTCTGACTTTAGAAACTCATGAATCATTTTGGCTAGCTCTCCATGGGTTTTTGGAGCCTTTGTCGCGATCTTCCCGGCGAGCCTTGGCTGTGCTAGCCCGTTTCCGAAAGCCTTGATTAGGATTTTTTCATCGACATCATCGATTTCTGCTACCTGCTTATGAAACCTCTCGCTAAATTCTTTCACTGTCTCCCCCTTCCTCTGTTTGAGATCCATTAGTTCTATCGTTTCCTTCTTGATCTTCTTGCTTGCGGCAAAGTATTGCTGAAACTCCTCAGTCAATTGCTTAAAACTTGAGATCGACTGCGGGGGTCTTGTTGAGATCCATCCGAGCGCTCTTTTGGATAACGTTCCCGGAAACAAATTGCAGAGAGCGAGAGAACTTATCCCCTGTGTGTTCATTGCAAACATAAACTTCTGAACGTGAAGAGCAGGGTCCCCCGTTCCATCATACTTTTCTACTGCAGGTGCAACGAAGTGAGGAGGAAGCTTTGCCTTCCTGATTTTCTCAGAGAAGGGGTAAAGAGTCATGTCGATCGAATCATCTTCCTCAGTCTCATCGCTGATGATCAGAGTTTTCTCTAGCTGCTCTTTTTTCCGGCTGTTGCTCGCCTCGGAGTCGCGATTCTTGAGCGATTCAAGCGCCTCAGTCATGTCCTCCCATTTCTTCTGGTATTCTACATCTCGCTGCATCAGCTCCTGCTGCAGAACTTCATTCCCCTCCACTATCCTTTCGTCGATAGTTCTGACTAAGCTCTTTAGCATCTCCTCTAACGCTTGCTTGGAGATCATGTTTTCAGCTTCTGCTCTGTTTTCTTCGGCTGTTCTTACGTTATCGGTCTCGCCCTCAGGTCGGGGTGTCTTCCTTGTTCTTGGAGCCATCCTTGCACGCGTACTTTCCTTGCTTTTTCCTGAAAAAGACACAACCTCAAAAGTTTCAAAGCCTCGTAGTTTCGTTCAAAATCAATTACCTCCGGTGGACTCGTGGTTGCCAAGAAAGATCTTGAGCCATTCGTTTCCCACAGACGGCGCCAAATGAAATGGTGTATTCCTAAATTCCCTAAGTTCCTATCTAAATCTCTTAATCAAATCCCTACTCTACTGCTAGGCCTTTGCGCTTCATCGAGTTACCTTGTTACTAAGTGCTCGAGCTTGAGAGAGAGAGAATCGCGCAGATAATGCAACAGTGTGTAATCTCGAATGTGAGAATGCCCCTCTTTATTGTGGGGTTGAACCCCTATTTATAGTGTTTTACATTGTTAAATCGAGAGTTGCCAGCTGTCCTTCTTTTTAATTGCCAGGCTGGCATTTACATATAAGCGGGATATTTAATTACCCATCCGGCCGGATCACACTCTGATCTGGTCGATATCCTTTGTTCTAAGTTGTTCCTTCCAGTCGCATGGAACCGGATGCCCAATTCTACTTTATCCTCGTACTTTTCCCTCTTCAATGGGTCTGTATTGAGTTGTTCGGGTAGCAAGGCAAGGCACCTTCTGAATCGATAATATAGAATCATAGAATGAGCACAGTCGGTTTCTAGGACATATGGATTATCGCATAGTCCTCTTGAATTATGTTAATTGAGATGTACTGTACTGAAATAGCTGGAGAAAAATGATTCTCCACCATAAAAAAGACCCAGAAAACCGCACCCATTCTCAAATTTGAAAAGTAGAAAGGAGAATCAATGCAAGTCATAAGCCATCAGATCCGAACATGAGAGAATTCAAACCCCACAAGTATATCCTTCCAAAGTTTCAACTAATAAAGGCTTGTTAAGATCTACCTCCATTGACCATCGAGGAGAAACCCCCTTAATTCCCATGATAGAACTTGAGTACTATTTCTTTACTCACCACCACGCCATGAACATATCTAGTAAAATAGATTGCAACACAATACAGGAGACTATTACTGGACTCAAACCAAACAACGATGATAGAAGCTACAAACAAGAACATGTCCAATAAAATCCAACAACAGCAATAATGATAAAACTAAAGTAATGACACAGTTTCGGTACTCTTGGTGAAAGTCAGTTTCATCAAACAATTATCGTAGAAGCTACAAAACTATAAACCATTAATAAACCTGGCCCTCCTAATCGAAAACAAGATAGGCCCTGTGGGATGTTGTCAGTGGGCAGCCGGAAGAACTTAATCTGCTGACATCTTTTCAACAAACATGGCCATTTCTGAGATCAAGAACCTTACAGCCTAAACCCGGTGGGTTGACGCAATTATCTTCATCATAAGTAGTACTATAATCCTTGCACAATCGTAGGTCTAGAGACTCAAGAAGACTGCAACTGTTCAGCATGGCTTCCAAGCCTTCAACTGTTATACGCACTTCGTAAATAAATGCGTGACGCAAATTTGGCAGATTTTCCGCAATAGTGTATGTCACATCACCAGTGTAAATCAAAGGAGACATTCTCAAAGTGTGCAACAAAGGACAGTTTCTACCAAGAGCTTCGATCACCTCAGGTGACATACAATAACCGCTCATTTCAAACACTTCTAGCCATGGCAACATACTAAAAAATTCTTCTACATAATAAATAATACTTGATATTGTCAAGTGTTTTAGTGATGAGCCAGTTCTGCAGCCATGAGAATAGAATAATGTAAGAGAAGGCAGCAGTCATACAATGGAAAGAAGACTGATCCAGAAGTTGGAGTAGAAGCAGCAATATTTTAAATGGCAAGATAAATAAAGTTGTCATAATAATAGAAAGAAAGATTGGAGAACCAACCTTTCAGCAAACAACAGTTTGCATTCATCAGACGGACACCATTCAATGTGGATTGCCTCAACTTGACCAGAGGCACGGTCAATAGCATTCAGCAAACATTTTACAATAGTACCTTCTATTCTTCTCCAGAAAGGTACCAAATACCCAAGTCAATGGTCCTCCACACAGTGGGGTCTTTGCAGAGATCGTACCATGATTTGCATGTAAATTGTACAAATTCTAGGATAAAATATTGGTCAAGTTTGCCAAGTATCATCCTTAAAATTTCATCAGGAAGAGCAAGCCAATCCTGGGTTTCTCCTTTCAACCATATATCATTGGGGATAGGCGGATAAAGAAATTTACCAAAAAAATTTCCATTTCCTCTAAAGCCATCTTCCTTTGTTCCTCATTCAAATAGTTCTGAAGAGATGGAATTCGAACAAAAACAAATAAAAAAAACATTAACAAAAAATCAGTGCCATGAGAACCCAATTTTCTTTACTAACAACTTCAAAATTTGTTAAAATCATCCTTTCTGGAACAGAGAGACAAGAGCCGTTGCAAGAAGTACGCGCCCACGCGCCCCCTCCCGACGACTTCCCTGCGATTTCCTTCGTCTCTCCTTCGCCCAGTCTTTCACCTCCCTCCATTGGCGCCGACGACCTTAGCTCTGCGTGGTGGTCTTCCCCCCGTCGTCGCCGGGCTCCCGCCTGGTGGCGCCGGCCCACCCGTCAGGCGCTCCCTCCACCATCCTCGCTCTCCGCCTCCTGCTAGCTCCCCCCGTTAGCTATGGGCAAAGGCAAGCGTCGGCCTGTCACGCGGTCGTCCCCAGCCTTGCGCTCTCCTCCGACATCGCCAGTCCCTGCAGCGGTTGCCGGTGGCCGCTTGAGACCCCCCCTTCCCCTCCAGTCGTCCTTGCTTCCGGTGGTCCCTCCTCCCATCCAGTGCCTGCCTCTGGTCCCGAAGATGGGGATTCTCCTTCAAGGCTACCTCCTCGTGCCCCTGGACTTGTCGGTGCTGCCATCCCCGTGCTTCCTTCCGATGCCCCTCACCAGACGCCGGTGGTGATTGAAGCCGCCTCTCAGGCAGGAGTTGGCCCCCTCTCTGAATTCGATGAAGCCCCTGCCTCCTCCCTGCTTGCCCGTTCCTCTGAGAAGGGAACGCCCCTGCCCAGTCTGCTAGGCGGATCCAAGGCGACGGTGTGTGAGGAGTGGCCACTGCCTGGAGCTGCGCCTGCCATCTCCCTGGTGGTGGACCTTGGTGCCCCTCCAGCTGCTGATGCTCCCATCACCGATGTAACTGCCGATCCATCTGGTGCGCCCCTGCATGCCATCCAACCGAATCCATCGGCCTTGTCTCCTCCTGTGGCAGTCCCGGATTCTCGCCCTGTGCCCGCCTCTGCTGCTAATCAAAGGCACCAGTCCCGTGTCGTTCCTCGTCAAATAAAAGGTCCAAATTCTAACCCTCCATCCTTGGCTGCCTCCGGGTCCTCAGACCCGGCATCTTTTTTAGAAATATTGCTTGCTAAACAGAAATGTTCTGCTGGTATGTCATTGAGTGATGTTTCATGTGCTGATGAAGGGGACAACCCCTTTGTCTCTATTGTAGAAGAGGATCTTATCTCCGAAATTGAATACTGGCAACACTCCCTTGTAGGGCACCTTTGGGGTAAAAAATTGGATTTAATCTTGTGAGAGACTTTGTGAGAAGGGCGTGGAGTTTGTTCCCACCCCTCAGATTCTGCTCCATGAAGAGGGATGGTATATGTTCAAATTTGACAAAGAAGAGGACCTTGAGCAGGTCCTTAGTAAAGGCCCCTGGCTTTTAAACTCCTCACCCTTAGTGCTAAAAAGATGGTGCTCTGACATCTCTTTTAATCCTAAAGACTTGAACCGTATCCCAGTGTGGATCCAACTGCCCAGTCTCCCCATCAGCCTCTGGTCCCGTTCAAGCCTTACGAAAATAGGTTCTAAATTAGGAGCACCCTTATATACTGACCAGTCCACTGCCGACAAATCCCGTATTTCCTATGCTAGACTTCTGGTGGAAGTGGACTTTAATCTCGACCTTGTGAGACAAGTAGAAATTCGCACTCCTAGGGGCTCTATCTCTCAGCATGTTGTTTATGTATGGGAGCCAGTCTCATGCGACTCTTGCAAGCAGCTTGGCCATCCTTCTCACCGCTGCCCCTCCTCTCAGGACCGCCCGGCCCCAGTAGCGGCGCGTCGGCACAGACCTAGGAAAGCCCCTCCTCCTTCTTCTAACCCTCTACCCCTCCTCCGTACCCCAGCCCCCCTCCCTCCCTCCTAAAGCCAGCCGATAGTTATCCCCTCTTAACCCCTCCCCTCCGCCTCTCCTCTGACCCTAGAGGCCCCTCTTCGGCCCCCGCCTCCCCCTTGGCTCCCAGACCCCTCCTAATCAAATCTCCTTCTTTACCCTCCCTCTCCCCTAATCCTATGTCCCCCTCCCTCCAGCTGGTCCTTGAGGCCCCCATTCCAGCTCCTTGGCAGCTGGTCCCTCCCCGGATTAACCTTCCTCCCCCCCTCCCTTTGGCAGACCCCCCGCTCCAGCTTTCTAACTATTTCTCACCTTTTGAGCATGGGCCTGATTTTGTTGTCTCCTCCTCCTCCCTCCCCTCCATCCCCTTATGAAGTTAGCCATCTGGAATATTAGGGGCTGTAATGACCCTGCTAAGCTCCGTGAAATCAAGTTGTTTATTAGGACCCATAACCTCTGCGTCCTTGCCCTTTTGGAAACCCGGGTTTCTTCTCTTAACTTTCCCCCTATCCTCTCCCGCCACTTCCCCTCTTGGAACCATCTTCACAATTACCCTACCCATCCTAACGGGCGTATTTGGATTCTCTTTGACCCTGCTTTTATTAAACTATCCCCCCTCCACTCATCAGCTCAAATGATCTCTTGCCTAGCCTCCCCCCCTCGGTTCGCATCCCTTTACTCTCTCTGTGGCGTATGGCCAAAACATTCCATCCATCCGATCACTTCTGTGGTCCGAAAAATAGAGAATCTAAGTAACTCTATCCCGGGCCGTGGATGGTCGCCGGGGATTTTAATAACGTGCTCTATGCTGGAGACAGGCAAAGTAGCCGGCCCACCCCCTCGAGGGATTATGAGGAGTTCGCTAACTGTGTGTCAAAACCGAGCTAAATGACCTCCGCTTCTATGGCCGCTTCTTCACCTGGTGGAATAACCAATACGGTCATGATCGAGTTCTGGGGAAGATTGATCGTGCCCTTGTGAACGAAGCCTGGATTGTTGCTTTCCCGCTTAGCTACTGTACCTTCCCCGCCCCGCTCATTTCAGATCACAGCCCTATTATTATCACCTTCCCCCGCCAAACCCCCCCTAA
Organism: Limonium bicolor; assembly: GCA_023374045.1. Classification (NCBI taxonomy): domain Eukaryota; kingdom Viridiplantae; phylum Streptophyta; class Magnoliopsida; order Caryophyllales; family Plumbaginaceae; genus Limonium; species Limonium bicolor. The sequence goes on from CM041780.1 coordinate 146,554,530, forward strand.
GAAGTGCTTCAAATTCCTTAACATTTGGGCCAGGGACCCCACCTTCCTCCCCATGGTGAGAAATGTTTGGAAAGTCCCCTTCGATGGGAGCCGAATGTTTTCTATTATCCAAAAGCTTCGCCTTCTAAAAAAGGATCTCTCTCTTCACAGAACGGAATTCAGCTCCCTCTCCCATAAAGCACAATCTATTAGGGAGGAACTCACTGACACTCAAGGGAGCCTTGATAGAGACCCTGGAACCCCACCCTCATCTCTAAGGAAAAGTCGCTTCGCCTTGCTCTCCGTAAGCGCAACTTCCAAGAACTCATGTTCCTCCGGCAACTCTCTAAGATCCGTTGGCTCAAGCAGGCCGACACGAACTCAGCTTTCTTCCATAAAGCCATTAAGGCTAGACGGAATAAAAACTCCATCGCCACTATTACTAATGCGCTTGGGCAGGACCTCTCCGACCCTGATGACATCGCTAACTGCCTCATCTCCCATTTCAAGGGCATCATGGGCACGAGACCCCCTACCTCGCGCTCTCTCTCGGACCTCAATTTGGACCCCACCAGAACTCTCACTCCTTCCAGCTGGTCCTCCCTACTCAGGACCATTGATAACAAGGACATTAAGGATGCTCTATTCTCTATTGGGGACGACAAAGCCCGGGCCCAGACGGATACACCTCCAAATTTTTCAAAACAGTGTGGCCCATCATAGGCGAGGACCTTAGCCTAGCTATAAAAGCTTCTTCCACACTGGTACCTTACTAAAAGAGGTCAACTCGACTCTCATCACTCTTATTCCAAAATCTGAGTCAGCCTCCACCCCTGGTGATTATAGGCCCATCTCTTGCTGTAACACGATCTACAAAATCATTAGCAAAATCCTGGCTTCCAGGCTTAAAGAGGTTCTCCCCAACATCGTTAAAGGTACCTAGGGGGCTTTCATAAAAGGGCGTTTCATCTCTGACAACATCCAACTATGCTCATGCCTAATGAAGCACTACCAGAGAGCCCATATTTCTCCCCGTTGTATGATGAAAATGGATCTAAGGAAAGCTTTTGACACAGTTGACTGGCCCTTCCTTCGAGATACTATGGCTTTCCTGAATTTCCCTCCTGTCTTCATTGATTGGATTATGCAATGTGTGTCCACCCCATCGTACTCCCTCAACCTGAATGGCTCCCGAAGGGGTCTCTTAAAGGGGAGAGAGGTCTGAGACAAGGGGACCCTCTATCCCCATATCTCTTTGTTCTAGTCATGGACATGCTTTCCCGCCTTCTCGATCAGCTCCCCTCTGAAACTGAGTTCAAATTCCACCCTCTTGCAAATCCCTTAGCATCTCCCACCTTTTTTCGCTGATGATGTCCTGTTATTCTGTAGAGGGGACCAACCCTCCATCTCTCTTATGCTCAATAAAGTCAATCTCTTCTCTGAAGCCTCCGGCCTTAAACTTAACCCTTCTAAATGTGATATCTTCCTTGGCGGGGTCAGTCCCCCAGAGATGAACTCGATCCTCTCCCTCACCGGCTTTAACCAGGGCTCCTTCCCCTTCCGATATTTGGTATTCCCATCTCGGCCAGAAAGCCCAAATCATCCGACTTTGCCCCTCTTATCGACAATATTCAAAAGGCTATTTCCTCATGGGGTGGTAAACACCTATCATTCGCGGGGCGCCTCACTCTAATTCAAAGCACCTTGTTCGGTATTCTTGGCTTCTGGGCTTCGTCCGTTTCCATCCCCAAAAAGTTATTCAAATCATTGTCAAGAAGATTCGTTCTTTCTCTGGTCCGGGGACTCGGCCAGTAACCCCACCCCGCCTGTGGCCTGGAACTCCATTTGCCTTGACAAAAGGAAAGGGGGGCTTGGTATTAAGGATATTTTCAAATGGAATATGAGCTTTCTCTTAAAAACCATCTCTGCCATTAAAAATAACTCCGAGAGACTTTGGATCCAATGGATCCATAGTGTCTTCCTGGGAAGCTCCAACCTATGGACCAACACTCCTCAAGGGGATGACCCGTGGATATGGAAATCCATTCTCAAAGCCAGAGATTGGTGGATCCTTCAATGCGGGTCTCCCCAAGATGCTATCTCGCTTTTCCACTCCTTTCCTCCCCGGCTCCGTGTCACACCGTTTACCAAGCTGTGACTTCCCCTCCTAGGCACTTCCGGTGGTTTAATATCTGTTGGAAGACTTGGGCGCTTCCCAAAGCCGAATTCATTTTGTGGGTCACTCTAAAGGGTAGACTTAAAACCTGTGACAAATTACAATCGTGGGGCATTAGCCTAGCTAACAGATGCTGGCTCTGTGAGCAAGCTCCGGAGACAAATGCGCACCTCTTCTTTTTTTGCAGGACTACATGCAGGATCTGGTGGACTATCTATGACTGGCTAGGAATCCCCACCAACAGGACGAGCCTTCGAAGCTGCGCAGCCTGGCTTTCTCGTTACAGCAACAGGAAAAGACCAAAGGACTCCGTCAGACGAGCTGCCATCGCTAATGTAGTCTACTTCATCTGGATCGAAAGATGCAGAAGAGCCATGACAGGTCAGGCACGGCCCCCAGGTCATATCATTACTGACGTGAAGGGCGCGACTAAAGCCACCATTTGGACTAAATTCTTCCCCAACCGTGATGATGTCTGGCTCAACCAGATCCTAGAGTCCTGAAAGATGTCAACTTCCCCATGTACCCCCCCCCCCCCTTTTATTGGAAAATTAATGTATCTGGTCGGCCCTACGCCACTTGTTAGAACTTGCTGCCTTTTAAGCTGTCTTATTGCTATGGGTATCGGATACATAGGGCTCCTATGTATCTGCTTTTGTAAAACGCTATCATTTTTTCATTATATATAGTTTACCAATTATTCAAAAAAACTTCAAAATTTGTTAAGAAAAAAACACAGCACATCTAATGCGAACAAAAAAATTGATCAGGCAAGATCTTACGAGTGTAAAAACAGCTAGATGCAAATAGTGGCTAAAATGCAAATTGTGAAGATGGAAGATCACATTTAGGCTTGGTGATAACTTGAACTCACTCATACCTAGAACGCCAATACGAATAGCTTAGGGCAGTTCCTAATTAATAACACCCCACTCCCTCTCAATGAACCAAAGTGTGAGTGCTAGTGTGAAGATTGATGCCACACATAAATCATTAACCCCATCCAACTCAATATTCAGAAGCTTGCCAACAAATGGTAAATATCACAAGAGCACAATGTAACTCAATATTCAGAAGCTTGCCAACAATAGTGGTAAATATCACAAGAGCACAATGTAACTCAATATTCACAAGCTTGCAAATATCACAAGAGCACAATGTAACTCAATATTCAGAAGCTTGCCAACAAATAGTGGTAAATATCATAAGAGCACAATGTAGAGATGGACCATTAAAGACCAATAATTGGTTAACACAAATGCCACATGTTGACATGTACATCAACATCAGATGTTTGAATCACATGATCACCAGTGCGGACTCTAAATTATGAACTGATATCCAAGAAAATGAAGAAGAAATGAAAGCAAAAACCCCCAAGAATAGTCTCAACTACAAATCTTACCCCAGGCAGCATTCTTAAGCCTGAAGGAAAAAAGAGCTTGCCAAATGATGTTGAAACGAGCTCACACCTGCAATGATAAGTGATGGCAAAAGCAAATCAACTTTTACTATTATTTTGCATTAAATACTGATCCAAATTCAATAACAATCAAGCAGCCAAGATAACCAGGCTTACCAACAGCACCACTTGAAGGATTGATTTTGGGATCAGAACACGAAATGCATGTGTGTGTGGGGGGGGGGGGGGGGTGATTTATATATAGAAAAAAAAAATTCTCATAATTTTTATAACATAGTATGTATTTCATGTTGCAAAACTCATACTATAGAAAACAGGTAGCATGTTGCAGATTCTGCCAAAACTGTTTTCAAGGAGGAGAAATGTAATGATTAGGTTGAATTTGAAGATTTTTAAATCTAAAAAGTCAGGAGAACCGGCATATAGGCAAGATTGTAAGAGGATCAAAGAATGCAGCATTCAATAAAGAGAAATACAAGGGTCGGATCCTAAAATCTGACAAGGTTTTGTGTTCTTATTAAGTGGGTGCATAATGTACAGGTATACAATAAGTAACCTGCAAATAATTACCAAAGGTTAGCTGGTTAAAAAGAAAAAAATCTTACATTATAGGAAAAATAGAATAGATTGCTGGTAGTCGCGTTTTCAGTTGAATAAATTGTAATTCTAGTTGAAGGTAACATGTCTAATTGCAAGTAACGAAGTGTGCAGTCAACGCAAGGAGATTTTCCATGCCTATTAATAAACTAGAAAGATTATCCCAGCCAAGGAACGCAGACACCATCAGGGATTTGCATAGACATTCTTTAGGTAAAGAGATCAAACAGGTACAATGCAATCATGAGCCCAAGCAATCAGACCATAATTCAAGTACACAAACCACTCAATAATACAGAAGCAAACTGGTTACGGATACAAAATAACGAATACAATAACCTCTATTAGCTCAAAATAACAAAGGCAACGGCAAAAAAGAATCAAACATCTATAGCGACAATAGTGAAGGCAGATTTAGACGGCAGAGCAAAAATATAATTAGAAAAGTGTGAAAAAGAGATTAAAAGGCTAACAATGACGATGAGAAACCTAGATTTTTTTTCCCGATTTCGCAAAGTCAAGTCGAAGATTGCTTTAAATAACTGAGAGGCTTTTTGGCTAAATTAACGTGAGTGAAGAGTGAGAGAAGAGAGTTAAAACGTCTTGTTACTATTGTATTTCCTCATATATATATATGAGAGGTGAGGCCTACAATTAAAGAGGAGAGGCCTATAAGTTAGGAATACATAACGGTAAATAATATATATAATATATTTTCTAACACCCCCGCAGTCGATTCCGGAGGATCTTGTAGGTAGAGACTGTTTCTGAACTCCAGGAAAAAAGATGAGGTCAACCCTTTGGTCATTATGTCAGTGAACTGACTGATGGTGGGAACATGGAGGACCCGTGCATGGCTCAGTGTGACGCATTCGCGGACAAAATGAATGTTGATTTTGATATGTTTGGTGCGCTGGTGTTGGGACTGGGTTGTGCGACATGTAAACAGAGTTGACGTTGTCGCAGAAGACAATAGTAGCCCTCGAAGTGGGGGTGTGAAGTTCCTGGAGGAGTTGGCAGAGCCGACAGGACTTGGCGATGGCATTAGCAACTACACGATATTCTGCCTCTACACTTGAACGAGAGACCGTTGGTTGTCGTTTAGAGGACCACGAAATGAGGTTCGGAGCAAGGAACATGCAGTAGCCTGATGTGGAGCGGCGAATGTCGGGGCATCTGGCCCAGTCGACATCACTATAGATGGTGAGTTGGTCGGAGGGGCTGGAGGTGATATGGAGACCGAGGGATGTGGTACCTCTGAGATAACGCAGGATGCGTTTCAAGGCGGTGAGATGTTCTTCACGGGGATCATGCATATGGAGGCAACACTGTTAAACCGCATAGCTGATGTCAGGCCAGGTGAAGGTGAGGTATTGAAGTGCACCGACGGGGGAACGATAGGCGGTTGGGTCAGTGACTAGTGGTCTAGCATCGGCTCCAAGCTTAGCATTAGTGTCGACCGGTGTTTTGGAGGGGTTGCAAGTGGACATGCCGGCACGTTGAAGGATGTCTTTGGTGTAGGTGGCCTAACTGAGGTGGAGACCGGTGGGGTGCTGGGTGACGGCGATGCCTAAGAAGTAGTGTAGTGGCCCAAGGTTGGTCATAGCAGATTCGAGAGTGAGTGCGCGGATGATGCGATGCAGGAGTGTGGTTGTAGTTGTAGAGGCAGTGAGGATGATGTCATCGACGTACACCAAGAGATGGGCTTGAGCGGTGCAGTGGTGATAGAAAATAATGATGATGGAACGGTTTTGCAGCTATGGAAGCCAATGGTGGAGATGTGATAGGCAAAGCGATGGTACCAGCGTGTGGGGCCTGTTTCAGGCCATATAGGGCTTTGCTTAGTTTGCATACATGGTCTGGGAATTTGGGGTCAATGAAGCCTGGGGGTTGTTGGCAGTACACAACCTCGATGAGGGTGCCATGGAGGAAGGCATCTTTGACGTCGAGTTGGTGAATGGGCCATTTCTTGGAGAGGGCTAGAGTCAGGATGGTACGAATTGTGGCAGGTTTGACAACAGGGAGAAGGTTTCCTCAAAATCAAGACCATGTTGCTAGGATAAGCCACGCACCACCCAACGAGCTTTGTACCGAGAGAGGCATCCATCTACATCAAACTTGTGACGAAAAAGCCATTTTCCAGAGACAATGTTAGCATGGGTGGGTCGAGGGACAAGGTCCCATATCCTATTTTTGATGAGGGCATCGTACTCCTCCTTCATAGAAGCATACCAATGTGGGTCGGTAAGAGCAGTTTTGTAGGAGAAGAGGATAGGTGCGATTGTGGCGGAGAGATTAAAGAGACGTTTGGGATTGGAGATGTCGACTTTGGAGCGGGTTAGCATATGGTGGGATGATGAGGTGTTGGGGTGGGCCGATGGGGCCGCTGGTGTGGGGCGTTGCGGGTTGGAACACTGGTTAGGGGGATGTGAAGGAGTTGGATGTGGGTGGGCAATTTGTATTGGGGCCGGTTGAGAGTGTTGATGTATCGGGGCCGCGGTGGATGTTGGGGGGATCGTAAGACGAGAGGGAGTAAGGTGGATGGGGAGGTTGTATCTGGTTGTGCCTATTGGGGTACGAGTTGGGCCACGTGAGAGGGAGTAGAGGATAGCAACGGCAGTGCGCGGGAGGCAGTTGGGGAAGTGGATACATGTTGGGCCGGCTGTGAGGGGCACATGGGACGGGCCGCAAGGGAAGGATGGGGGGGATCAGGCGCAGGGGTGTGGGAATTAGTTTGGGCCGGTGGGGTTAATGGGAAGGGAGTGGGGCCAGGGATAGGCCAAAGGGAATGGTGGACTGGGGCGTGTATGAGGGGCTAGGAGAATTGGGTTTGGGGTGGATCATCCGAAGTGGAAGGGGATGGTCGTGGCTGTGTGGGGTGTGGAGTACGGGAAACTATTTTCATCAAAGACGACGTGCCTGGAGATAATTACCTTGTTTGTATCTAAGGAAAGGTAGTGATAGCCCTTGTACTCTGGTGCATAGCCAAGGAAAATGCAGGGGGTGGTGTGAGGTTGTAATTTGTGGGTGCTTGTGGAGGCTAGGTTTGGATAACAAAGGCACCCGAAAGTACAGAGATGGATGTAGGATGGTTGTTGTTTGTAGAGCATTTCATGTGAGGTCCGATACTGACTGTAACACCCCTGCTCTAAAATCCAGATAATTTAACGCGCCTAACAGAAATAATTGATCGAGTCGCAGCGGAAATAAAAACCGATAATAAACTTAAATGGGTGTTACTCGCCATTACTCACCCATGTGAGCAATGAAGTGTTACTAACAATTCAATCTTACAAATCCGTTGAAACACCCCTAAACGAATTAAATGCATAAAATCATAAACGCGAGGAGATTATCCGGTCGCGTTTCATAAGCCGGACGTACAATAATGTACGAACAATTAAACTGCTATATACTTGTAACGACATGTATTAATACGGTCACGTACTTATATATGTACGTTTATGAAAATACACATACGAAGCGTTACAATATTACAACGTCGTATATGATAAATAATAACGTCGCATAGTTACATATAACTAAAACGCGACAAAATAAAAGGGGGCGTATATAAATATACATGTACGTATAAAATTAATAATGCGACATATTATATAGTCGCTTATATATATATATGAATAAACATGTATATATCTTATACAAAAAAAGAGGGGAAAAGGAAAAGGGAGCAAATGCGCTCCCGCTGAGAGGTTCGAACCCCGTACATCTCGTACCCGCCCCGAATGCCTTAACCGGTTGAGCTATGCTCGAATTCGATAATAGAAGCTCACGAATTAAAACTAGTGATTCGCCTACTAAGTAACTACAAATAAAAACAGAAGCAAATAAGACTCTGTAGCATCGAATCCTTTATATCCAGAGCAATACACAACACTAGTACTATGCCAGTTTGGGGTTCAGCAAAAACAAAACAAAAAAAACAGTCAAGGAGACAATGCTTGCACTGAAGTTTGTACATTCCAAACTTCCACCACCTGACGCCATTGGAATCTGCAGGCACTCCCTAATGCCAGCATTAATGTAATCAGCAATTCCAGCCCTCCCCCTTTGCTGTCTGTGGGTATTGTGACTGATCGAACACAAAAAAAGAAATGAGAGAGGAAATACTTCCTTACCACTGTCGAATTCAAAAACACAAGTGGGTTACTCTTGATTTCTGCAAAAGCGCTCCAGTCTCAAACATGAGCATCAGAGTCTGCTTTCCATCTCAAACTCCCACGCATCGTGTGCTTTCTTTTTGCAAAATCCCACGCCACTGGCTTATAAACTAAATCATTAACTTCCCTTAGTCAGTCATTATACAAGACGACTCCCCCTCTTCCTGCATGCACACGCTCCAGCTTGAACAGAAAACTCCTTCTTTTTCTGCTGTTTTCTCACGCAAGTAACTCAAGTCTTCCTAATCCTCTGTACATGGTTTACTCCTGTTATGCAAGTTCAAAGACAAATCTGGAGCAAACTGTTGTGAAACAGCAAGTTCTGTCCGAAGGATCCCCACTCAACTCTCTATCCACCTGCATTTGTCCTCCAAAAAGAGAAACCATCAGGAGCCGCAACAACCTAGTTCGAAAGTCTGCCCAAGCTGCAGTTTGTTTCTGAGTGATCTAGGCCTGGAAAGTTCACCTAGCAACAAGGATCCACCAAGGGCCGTAACGAACGCCAGCCGGGACTCCATGTGTGTGTGAGACAACTTTTGCTTCTAAATCAGGTATGGACATGTGTGGTTCGTATGTTGCCGTGTTACACGGCTTGTGTGCTTTGTTTGACAATGACTGTAAGAATATAGCATGAAATGGATTGCTTCTTGTGGCTTGCTTATATGCTTGTTATATATCCTTGTGGCATATTATTTGCGCGCACACAGTAGTTTAGTCCCTTTCTCGTTTATGGAACTCGAGATGAACCACAACGAACTATGAAAACAAAGAAAAACTCTATAAGGGGAACTCCTCTCTAAACCATTGAGGACTACCATGACACCCACTATGGTGTCTATTCATTAATGATAATGAATAGCAAGTCTCCTTTGGTGAGACATGACAAACCACGTAGACAAAACAAAAGAACTATACGAAGAGACAAATCCTCTCTAACTTTAGAGGACCGCTAATGACACCCACTATGGTGTCGAGATTATAATGATAATGAAACGAAAAGTACCAACTGTGAAACATGAGAACAACCCGGGAAGGCAACAGCTCGGGCCGCGCGGTATGGATGAACGGGAGTTGGTATCTGCATCAGATCCTTCGACCGTCTATGGTGGAATATGTTTTGGGTGTCCCTGGGTGACCTCACTTTCTCAGCACATCCTGGAGTCTAGAGGTGACTCCGCTTTCTCGACCCTGGGTGTCGGGAATGGGGGAGTGACAAATTGGTGAAGCACATCCTGGAGTCTAGAGGTGACTCCGCTTTCTCGACCCTGGGTGTCAGGAATGGGGGAGTGACAATTGGTGGAGCTTATCCTGGAGTCTAGAGGTGACTCCGCTTTCTCGACCCTGGGTGTCGGGAATGGGGACTAGCTATGGAGGAGACGTCCTCCAACGTGCGGTGATAAAAGAATTCACAAATAATCCTTAATGAAACAAGGAACGATTAGCACCTACATAATGAAGTCTCGGGATCTAATCTATATCCCCTGATTCGGTGCCAGAGAAATAAGGAAAACTTGTGTAATGAGACCAAGCAAACAAGAGAAAGTCACAAATGTGATCCTTTAAGAAACAAGGTATGAATAGCACCTACATAGCAAAGTCTCAGGATCTAACCTATATCCCCTGACTCGGTGCAAGAGAAGAAAGGAAAACATATGTAATGAGAACAAGAAAACAATACGCAACCTCTTGAATGATCCCATAGCGAGGATCGACGGTATAATGTACCTACGCACACGTCCTATAATTACCTGACTGTTGTTGCTACACTAGCAGCTTATTGTGCCGGACTGCGTGTTTGACATTGTTATGCTACTGGCAAGTTGTGCTTGGTTGCTTATTGATATTGATGTGCTACTTGCAAGATGTGCTTGGTTGCTTGCTGATATTGCTATGCTACCGATGAGTGTGTATGATATCATGATGTACTGATGTGTGCTTTACTGCCTTATCATAGCATGTAAAATTGACTTAATAATATTCGACCAATTAGTCGTGTGGCCCGGTAACATACGGGCTTCACACGTTCATACTCGGCATAGTTTTGCTGAGTCCTTTATTTTTACAGGTATGGAACTGGACGATGGCGGAGAGTAAGCAAGTGACTACCATGGGGGTAGTCCATCTGGGCAAGACGCTTAAGTAGTATGTTAACGAATGGGTTATGACTATGTAACACTAAACCCTGGATGTATGTTTCGGTTTGTGTTGGTTATGTAAGAACTTATGAATTAGACTCTCGGTATTTGGTTCGTAATTCCTGTTCGTACTTGGATTTAGTTAAGGTTTAAATTCCAGTCATTCAGACCGTAACTTGGAGTTAGTAATATGGACTGTCAACCACGTGGGTGGTTGGCGTCTGTAGCACCCGAATAGAGTAGGAACCGCTGCGTAGACATCTCATGTTACCATTAGGCGCATCGTTGGATTGTTGGTCGTTTATTCGGGGTGTTACAGAAAGTGATATCAGAGCGTAGTTACGCTCTGATGACTGGAACAGAGAAGTACCGAGTATAGGAAAACTTGAAATTTGGGAAAAACAGGGTTAAGGGTTAGTAATGTGAGGCACGCCTACTCGAAAACTATGTACCCCTATCTTTTCACCGATGTTTCGGCTTAGTATAGGGTACGGGGGCGTACCCCACTTTTAAGGGGGGTAAGCGCGTTTTGTTTCGGATGTGTGTTTGGTTTATTATGATGTATTCCTACAACCACTCGTGGTTGGTTGGTAGGTTTGTGTGTTTGGATTGTGTATGAGAATGTTTTGTACGTGTATGTACACTCTACTATGAATGAATGTTGTGTGCCTTGGTTTGCACCTTAGCATGTTTGATATACATTGCTAGCATCTTGGTCTACCGTGAGAACTTGTGTGAAGCCACTAATGTGGCATGGTGCTCATGAGCACTGAGAATCATAATTATGGGGTTTAATCCTTTGGTTATCGGGAATGAATGCGGGACTTGATCCCTAAGATTATCAAGAGTGGAAAAATACAAGTTAAGGAAGTAAGACTTCGGGACGAAGTCTCTTTTAAGGGGGATAAGTTGAAACACCCCTAAACGAATTAAATGCATAAAATCATAAACGTGAGGAGATTATCCGGTCGCGTTTCATAAGCCGGACGTACAATAATGTACGAACAATTAAACTGGTATATACTTGTAACGTCATGTATTAATACGGTCACGTACTTATATATGTACGTTTATGAAAATACACATACGAAGCGTTACAATATTACAACGTCGTATATGATAAATAATAACGTCGCATAGTTACATATAACTAAAACGCGACAAAATAAAAGGGGGCGTATATAAATATACATGTACGTATAAAATTAATAATGCGACATATTATATAGTCGCTTATATATATATGAATAAACATGTATATAACTTATACAAAAAAAGAGGGGAAAAGGAAAAGGGAGCAAATGCGCTCCCGCTGAGAGGTTCGAACCCCGTACATCTCGTACCCACCCCGAATGCCTTAACCGGTTGAGCTATGCTCGAATTCGATAATAGAAGCTCACGAATTAAAACTAGTGATTCGCCTACTAAGTAACTACAAAAAAAACAGAAGCAAATAAGACTCTGTAGCATCGAATCCTTTCTATCCAGAGCAATACACAACACTAGTACTATGCCAGTTTGGGGTCCAGCAAAACAAAACAAAAAAAAAAACAGTCAAGGAGACAATGCTTGCACTGAAGTTTGTACATTCCAAACTTCCACCACCTGACGCCATTGGAATCTGCAGGCACTCCCTAATGCCAGCATTAATGTAATCAGCAATTCCAGCCCTCCCCCTTTGCTGTCTGTGGGTATTGTGACTGATCGAACACAAAAAAAGAAATGAGAGAGGAAATACTTCCTTACCACTGTCGAATTCAAAAACACAAGTGGGTTACTCTTGATTTCTGCAAAAGCGCTCCAGTCTCAAACATGAGCATCAGAGTCTGCTTTCCATCTCAAACTCCCACGCATCGTGTGCTTTCTTTTTGCAAAATCCCACGCCACTGGCTTATAAACTAAATCATTAACTTCCCTTAGTCAGTCATTATACAAGACGACTCCCCCTCTTCCTGCATGCACACGCTCCAGCTTGAACAAAAAACTCCTTATTTTTCTGCTGTTTTCTCACGCAAGTAACTCAAGTCTTCCTAATCCTCTGTGCATGGTCGACTCCTGTTATGCAAGTTCAAAGACAAATCTGGAGCAAACTGTTGTGAAACAGCAAGTTCTGTCCGAAGGATCCCCACTCAACTCCTCTATCCACCTGCATTTGTCCTCCAAAAAGAGAAACCATCAGGAGCCGCAGCAACCTAGTTCGAAAGTCTGCCCAAGCTGCAGTTTGTTTCTGAGTGATCTAGGCCTGGAAAGTCCACCTAGCAACAGGATCCACCAAGGGCCGTAACGAACGCCAGTCGGGACTCCATGTGTGTGTGAGACAACTTTTGCTTCTAAATCAGGTATGGACATGTGTGGTTCGTATGTTGCCGTGTTACACGGCTTGTGTGCTGTGTGCTTTGTTGACAATGAATGTAAGAATATAGCATGAAATTGGATTGCTTCTTGTGGCTTGCTTATATGCTTGTTATATATCCTTGTGGCATATTATTTGCGCGCACACAGTAGTTTAGTCCCTTTCTCGTTTATGGAACTCGAGATGAACCACAACGAACTATGAAAACAAAGAAAAACTCTATAAGGGGAACTCCTCTCTAAACCATTGAGGACTACCATAACACCCACTATGGTGTCTATTCATTAATGATAATGAATAGCAAGTCTCCTTTGGTGAGACATGACGAACCACGTAGACAAAACAAAAGAACTATACGAAGAGACAAATCCTCTCTAACTTTAGAGGACTGCTAATGACACCCACTATGGTGTCGAGATTATAATGATAATGAAACGAAAAGTACCAACTGTGAAACATGAGAACAACCCGGGAAGGCAACAGCTCGGGCCGCGCGGTATGGATGAACGGGAGTTGGTATCTGCATCAGATCCTTCGACCGTCTATGGTGGAATATGTTTTGGGTGTCCCTAGGTGACCTCACTTTCTCAGCACATCCTGGAGTCTAGAGGTGACTCCGCTTTCTCGACCCTGGGTGTCGGGAATGGGGGAGTGACAAATTGGTGAAGCACATCCTGGAGTCTAGAGGTGACTCCGCTTTCTCGACCCTGGGTGTCGGGAATGGGGGAGTGACAATTGGTGGAGCTTATCCTGGAGTCTAGAGGTGACTCCGCTTTCTCGACCCTGGGTGTCGGGAATGGGGGACTAGCTATGGAGGAGACGTCCTCCAACGTGCGGTGATAAAAGAATTCACAAATAATCCTTAAAGAAAAAGAAACGATTAGCACCTAAATAATGAAGTCTCGGGATCTAATCTATATCCCTGATTCGGTGCCAGAGAAATAAGGAAAACTTGTGTAATGAGACCAAGCAAACAAGAGAAAGTCACAAATGTGATCCTTTAGGAAACAAGGTATGAATAGCACCTACATAGCAAAGTCTCGGGATCTAACCTATACCTTCTGACTCGGTGCAAGAGAAGAAAGGAAAACATATGTAATGAGAACAAGAAAACAATACGCAATCTCTTGAATGATCCCATAGCGAGGATCGACGGTATAATGTACCTACGCACACGTCCTATAATTACCTGACTGTTGTTGCTACACTAGCAGCTTATTGTGCTGGACTGCGTGTTTGACATTGTTATGCTACTGGCAAGTTGTGCTTGGTTGCTTATTGATATTGCTGTGCTACTTGCAAGATGTGCTTGGTTGCTTGCTGATATTGCTATGCTACCGATGAGTGTGTATGATATCATGATGTACTGATGTGTGCTTTACTGCTTTATCATAGAATGTAAAATTGACTTAATAATATTCGACCAATTAGTCGTGTGGCCCGGTAACATACGGGCTTCACACGTTCATACTCGGCATAGTTTTGCTGAGTCCTTTATTTTTACAGGTATGGAACTGGACGATGGCGGAGAGTAGGCAAGTGACTACCATGGGGGTAGTCCATGGGCAAGACGCTTAAGTAGTATGTTAACGAATGGGTTATGACTATGTAACACTAAACCCTGGATGTATGTTTCGGTTTGTGTTGGTTATGTAAGAACTTATGAATTAGACTCTCGGTATTTGGTTCGTAATTCCTATTCGTACTTGGATTTAGTTAAGGTTTAAATTCCAGTCATTCAGACCGTAACTTGGAGTTAGTAATATGGACTGTCAACCACGTGGGTGGTTGGCGTCTGTAGCACCCGAATAGAGTAGGAACCGCTGCTGCGTAGACATCTCATGTTACCATTAGGCGCATCGTTGGATTGTTGGTCGTTTATTCGGGGGTGTTACATCCATAGTGATGACAGAGACAATTACAAACCAAGGTTTACAATAATCCAAAAGAGATAAGTAGTCTAACTGAACAAATTCATAAAGTTCGGGTGAAGTTTATCAAAGTCTAACTATCCCAAAGCCCACTCTCGCGCGTCGGTCTTCAATCAGGTACCTTTAATATGTTGCCATAAAGGCTCAGCACGACGGCTGGTATGCTTCTCATATGATCCTCTTGGACCTTTGAACTACTCAGATTAATTAGCCAATTCATGCTATTCCATTTTACAACATATCAACTGTAAGGAGCAATAATAAAGCAAACAACGATTCATCCAAATCACATAGTTCATACCATTCCACAACCAGCATATACATTCAACGCATAAGAAAATGAGGCAACGTAATGAGAGTTAGTCATATGGTTTCTCGTGTTAGGGCCTCTAGGGCCGTTGTTCGTTCTTCACAGGTAGACAAGTTCTCAACTTATTCCTTGTTCCATTTCACTTCTTATCTTTTCCACTTTACCACCACAACTCTCACTTTTAGTTTACAAATCCTGGGCCCCAAATGCCCTACTCAGTTTACAATTTTATGGGCCCAATGCCTTACACCAGAGCGGTACCTCCGGCCCAACAAAGTTTGGTGTTTGTTGGAAATCCACAACTTGAGGTTGTAGGATATAATGTTACTAGGGGGCCCAATTGCCCTTTCCACCAACAGCGATGTCTCCGACCAAACAGTCATACGATACATGGAGTTTCCTTGAGTGGACCTGTTGTCAGTCGTCCCCTCTGTGATCACAGTGCACAACCAGGCGTTCTGGATTTCTCATCATCTTCAGATTTTCCTTCATAGACAAACCTCTCACCGAATTGTTTAAGTTCTCCTAAACTACATGCCTAAGATTCAATCTTAGGTTATCCAGTGATTAATTCTCGAGTGTATATGGACCTTTTAGGTCTTTAATGTATGCCTAGAAGTCATCTAGTGTAAGTTCGTACTCGAGTCCATTTCCTTTTTGAGTGATGTTTCTATATACCACTACTCATATATGTTTGATATCTGTCTCGATTCGTATAACTAACGCGTACAAATAATGGCGCACGTATTCGACAAATAAATCATATAACATAATCACATTCAAGCATGCATATCTTCTTAGCAAACATTTCACACACATCCAAACCCGAGGAAGTCCTCAGGCACAATCAGAACATACAATAACATACCGTTCACCGCTGAACAATGCTAGTGTGACGTTTCACGCTTATCCTCTACTCGTACAGCTCGTATCTCTGGAACATATCACTAGGTATTAGTTCATGTGGTTCGATCGGTCGGTATTCTAATAATTACTAGCTCTCTCATTATTAATCCCGTAATTAACCTCTTAAATAGTTGTCGTAGTTATTCGGGTTTACAGCGTAGTTGGGATTCGTTCGATTCGTACTTTACTCGTGCTGTATGTGTATATATATATATATATATAGCATGGGTATTAGTACAATACTCATGATATTTAAACCTTAGGATATCCCGCTTATGTGTACGTCGTTATTCCTTGTCATGTTTCTTACATTCATACACCATTGTATACATAACAGTATAATTTATTGTCGTACGTTCTAATTTATTGTATAGTTGTTTATCTCGAAACTCTCCTTAAGTTGTGGGTTAGTCAACTTGACCCTCTATTGTCAATTAGGTTGACTTGGTCAATTTGGGTTGACTTGGACAATGTTTCCTAGTCAACAAGTCTAGGTAATCTCTATTATAATCTTTTAATTACATGTTTCATTTGTTTGTTCAACTTCTTTACAATTTGACATTAGTCCATATAACTAATGTTGTGTAATTTAAAACTTCCACTTTAAATGGTATTTCATCATCCTCCATGTATTCACTACATCTTATTGTATGAACCCCCTTGTTCCTTATATTTTATTTTGGTTTACATGAATTATAGTCTCCTTATATAATTGTTATTTCCTTATCATTTCATGTGAGACTCTTAGGTCTTTTATTTGTGTTACTCTCTACAATTAAGTATCAAGACCATACCCTCAACTTTTATAATGTTATATAGCATATCATATTAAGTTTCCAACTTTATTTTATTTCCCAAAACATATTATAATTTCCATCCCTCAAAGTATTCCCATTATTTTATGTGAATCTTATAACTCCTCACCTTATGTTTGTTATCCCTTTAATGTCTCTTGAACTTTAGAATAGTGTAATATTTATAACCCCTTCAACCATATGTTAAACATTATTTATTAGCCTATCACATTTTCGCAACAGCCCACATAATTTTATTATTACAAATTTCCCACACTATTTTTCTAAATTCACAATCTTACTCCTCATACCTTATGTTATATCACTTACTACCCTAGCTAGTTTTAACCCATAGTTCTCAACCATATACTATAAAATTAGAACAGCCCCCTTGCTGTCACAGCTTATTCACCTCATTCTCTAAATTTTCTTTATTTATCATTTGACCCACTTTATTTTTACAATTCTTACAATTTCATCCTTAAACTATATATTATACAATCTCACCATTAAATTCCAAATTTAACTCCAAAAATTCTAGTGAATTCCATACAGCCCATATACTGTTTTCTAAATCCGTTTCAGCCCTTAACTTTCATAATTACATACATTTTGACCCCAATAGTTTTTATAAACTTTACAATTAACTTCTAAACTTGTTTAAACTCTTAATTTAATTATTCAACTTACCCCATTTGGTCAAAACTTCATATATGGTCAAGGTTGACCACCACCCTACTTCCTTGACCATAACTTTTCCATAATTACAGATTTGACCCCAAATTTTCCTTGAATTACCATTTAGGCCCTAAACTTTACAAAAACTTAGATTTTTCATCTAAACTCCATCAAGGCTTAACATTCAGCCATATTAACTTTTGACACTCTAAATTAATTTATTTACACTTAACCACCTATGTTTTACCTTTTTCACACTAGAACAATATTTAAGTTTATAATTACTTTTAAACTTAATTTTAAACCTTATATTTGAACCAACTTCCACTCAAATTCATAGGTATTTTTTCCTAGATAATTTTAGGTGGTTTTAAACTCACGAAACAGCCCATAGTAACCAGATTTCCTCCCTAAAAATATTTTTATACTAAACAAATACATAATTTATACAGCTAAAAAACCCTTAATAATACATAAAAATGGCCTAACACTTGGCCTTATTACAAACTTCAAATATCACATTTAATGACATAAAATGATTAATAAAACTATATAAGTCTCAGGCCCCCCTTTTTAAAGTTTTTTAAAGCAACTTTTATAATTTGCATTTTAACCCCTTTTATTTACTTTTAAGACTTTATAAGTCATTATTTGTCTAAGTAACCAAGCCAAGAAAGTTACCATAGTTATTAGTCACATTTTTAAGTCAAAATAACCCATATAACAAGCTTCATTCTCGGCCTAATTGTTTTGACACTAGAATTTACTTTAAAGCTTAAAAATGTGTTCTAAGATACCTTACTTGTTTCAAGGCTTCAAAACTCCTTGGAATCCTCTTTTATTTTCCACAATAAATTAGTAATAAGTTTAGGTCAGATTATACACTATACACAAACTTATATCTTAGTTTATAACCTTAAGATCTAGTAAAATACTTACCCTTCAAAGTTGATTTTTCTTCACCAAAAAAACCCTCATGTTCTCGGCCATGCACTCCCTCCCCTTGTACTCCATTTCGGCCATTATAAATATAAGGAAAAAGAAGCTAGTTAGAGCTTTAAAACTCCATGAACAAGATCTAGGGTTTAAAGTGTTGAAAATGGGTTTTTGTGTTGGATTTTTACCTTATGGTTCTTGAGAGCTATTTTTCTCTTCCAAGCTCTTATTCAACACTAGGAAAATAGTTGGAAGTGAGTATAAGTGTAGATCTAAAGAAAAATGGGATTTAAGCACTAAAACTCAACTTTAGGAGATTTTACCTTAGGAGAAACCCTTGCCTTATTTTCGGCCATGAGTGTGGGTGGGAGACATAAATATTCCAGTAGCATATAAGTGAAGAAAATTGTGTTAAAAATGGGGAAAATTCAGCCATATAAAGATCTAGAACAAGGATGGAAGTTAAAGCACATTTTTACCTTGTTTTTGTTCTTCTTGCTTAGATCCTGGTACCCACGGTTTTGGGTGGATTTTTTGAGCTTCCCAACCTTTAATTTTCGGCCATGGACAGAGGGGAGTAAGTGGTTGAAGTTTCAAGTTCAAAAATGGAAGGAAAGGGAGTTTTAGGAGTTTTTCTTACCTTGTCTTTGCTTGAACTTTAGCTAGACTTCTTCTCTTGGTTTCCCACGAGATTATTGGCCCATGCTCAGCTTATGTCGTGCATATATGGTTAGGAGGGGTTGTAGTATTTTGAGCAAGAAAAATGGAGTTTAAGACACAAAAGGAGGAAAAGAAGCTTAAAACACCATTGTTGTCTTATGGAGCTAAAGGTAGAAGATGATGGGTATGGAGTAAGGTTGGATATGGGTGCAAGGGGTGAGAAGGAGTCTGATTTCATGGGTGAGCATGGGCAAAGTGAAAGAGAGAGAAAAGTGAGGTATTAGTAAGTGAAATGAGATAATAGTCAATGTGTGTGTAAGGAGGGAAAGTGAGCTTGTCTCCTTTCCTCTTTGGGCTTGTCTTATCCTAGACATGTGAGGCTACCGATTTTGAGCTATTTTTGGGGGATATTTTCAGATTTTGGAGTTAATATTATAACACTCTAAAGTTGTACATTATGACTTAGTTTATGTGTTAGGTTGTGACATATATTATTGTCTTGTTCAAATGTGTATATAAGTGGCTATTGCACTTATAATTTGGTTTGACTATATAAAATATTTATATACTCTTATCACATTGTTAGTGATATTAATACATGTATTAATGTGTTACATGTTGTATTAATTTTAGGAGTTGTTTTCTCCTTGTTAATGTAGACTCTTTAGTTCACGATCCTTATGTGTGATTTGGTGTCCATCTTGGACTATACATATTTATGTGTATATATATTTATAGTTTGTAATATGCTTTAGTGAATATTACTCATTAGTCATTATTCTTTGGTGAGTAATCATTAATTAATCTCTCCTCATTAATTAATCCTTTGTTAATTGGGGTAATTAATGTTTGGGATATTTCAATCTACCCTCCTTAAAAAGACTTCGTCCCAAAGTCTCGTTTCTAATCTATTGGTTTTATACAATCTAGTTCCATGGGATCAAGTCCCGTACGTTCGTATCTTAAAGTGCAACAAGTGCACATAACATCTCATAAGCATAGTGCAATAAAAGCACTTCCACTATATCATGCGAAACTATAAATCCATACACTGTGTAACTCAAGTGCACAACACAATACTCATACATCCACACATGGTGCAACACAAGTGCACAATACAATATTTGTACATCCACACATGGTGCAACACAAGTGAACAACACAAAGTTCATACATCCACACATGGTGCAATACAAATGCACGTACAAACAACCACCATAAAAACACAAAGTCCTAGTGCACACATGTGCATGCCAACCGGCTCTACCCCTCTTAAAAAGGGTTACACCCCCGTACCCACACAAGTATACAACAGCAGCTAATCAAAGAGCGCTGGATACTTGGCTCTCATGGAATCCTCCAACTCCCAAGTGGCCTCCTCTACCTCATGGTTCGACCAGAGAACTTTGACCATTCGGACGGTCTTGTTCCTGCTGTCTCATGTCTTTGCATCAAGGATGCGGAGTGGAGTCTCCTCATAGATGAGAGTAGGGTTGAGCTCTAGCCTCTCGGGTTCTAAGATGTGAGAAGGGTGAGGCACATATTTCTTCAGCTGAGATACGTGAAACACGTTGTGCACTCTCCCGAGTTCAGCAGGTAAGTCTAGCTTGTAGGCTAACAGGCCCACTTGCTTCGTGATGTGGTAAGGACCCACATACTTGGGGCTAAGCTAGCCTTTCTGACTGAATCTGAAAATGCCTTTCATCGGTGAGACTCTAAGAAAGACCATATCGTCAACTTCAAACTCAAGAGCTCTCCTCCTGACATCGGCATACGATTCTGTCGGTCCTGAGTTGCCTTCATATTCCTACGAATCTGTAAGACATCCTCCTTCGTCTGCTCTAAGTACTCAGGTCCTAAGACCGAGTTCTCACTAACCTCATTCCAGCACAAGGGAGTCCTACAGGGTCTACCGTATAAGGCCTGGAATGGTGGCATCTGGATCGAGGCATGGTAGTTGTTATTGTACGCAAACTCTATGAGGTGTAGCCTATCGATCCAACTCCCCTGGAAATCTAAGGCACATGCTCTAAGCATGTCCTCTAGAATCTGAATGGTCCTCTCGCTCTGACCATCAGTCTGTGGGTGGAAGGTCATACTCAGCTTCAGCTTTGTGCCCAAGGCCTCCTACACCTGCCCCCAAAATTTAGATAGGAATCGGGAATCTCTGTCTGATACGATCGTCTTCGGCACACCGTGATCCCTGATGATCTCCTTCTGGAAGAAGCCCACTAGCTTCGGGACCTTCCAAGTGTCCTTCATCGGCATAAACTTCGCCGCCTTCGTCAGTCGATCCACTATGACCCATATCGTGTTTAGTCTTCCCTTAATCGGTGGTAGACCGACCACGAAATCCATGGAGATGTCCTCGAACTTCCAGCATGGAATAGGCATAGGCTGCACTAATCCACCCGGTCTCCTATGCTCGAACTTAACTTTCTGAGAAGTCAAGCATCGGGTCACAAACTCAGCCACATCCTTCTTCATCCCGCTCCACCAGAAATGGACCTTCGGGTCCTTATATATCTTCGACGACCCGGGGTG
Organism: Limonium bicolor; assembly: GCA_023374045.1. Classification (NCBI taxonomy): domain Eukaryota; kingdom Viridiplantae; phylum Streptophyta; class Magnoliopsida; order Caryophyllales; family Plumbaginaceae; genus Limonium; species Limonium bicolor. The sequence continues at coordinate 146,576,133 of CM041780.1, forward strand.
GACGGATAAGTGAGCAATGAGCCTCCTAAAGTATCTTCTCCTTCAAATCTGGAGAAGACTCAGGGATACATAACCGGCCATTCAGTCAAACCATGTCGTCATCACTTAGTCTGAAGTCGTACTTCTGACCCTCGAATGTGCCCTAAATTAGCTTCTGTCTGATGCTCTACATGTACTGATCAGCCTCCTGGGCACTCTGAATCTCATCAATCAAGCTGCTACCCGCTAGGAATGCATAAGGAGTGAGCTCTGCGGCTCAATGCATCGGCAACCACATTCCTTGCCCTCCTTGTACTTCAGAACCATGTCGTAGTCCTTCAGGAACTCGACCCACTGTCTCTATTGCATGTTCAGCTCCTTCTGTGTGAAGAGATGCTGAAGACTCTTATGATCGGAGTAGATGGTGACTGTCACTCCATACAGATAATGGCGCCAGATCTTTAGTGCGAAGACCACAGCGCCCAACTCTAGGTCGTGAGTGGGATTGTTCTCCTCATGCTTCTTCAACTGTCTGGATGCGTAGGCGACAACCTTCCCATGATGAATAAGCACACAACCTAAACCGTGACCAGATGCGTCACAGTACACCTCGAATCCGTCGGTACCCTCAGGGATAGTGAGTACGGGTGTCGACGTCAGAAGATCCTTAGTGTCTGGAATGATTTCTCGCAATCGTTTGTCCATATGAACGGGGCATCCTTCTTCATCAGGTTTGTCATGGGTTTGGCCACTCTGGAGAAGTCCTGGACGAATCTCCGATAATACCCGGCCAACCGTAGGAAGCTACGTATGTCTATCACTGACTTTGGCCTCGGCCAACTCCTCACTGCCTCTATCTTAGCTGGGTCCACTGATATCCCACTAGCAGATATGATGTAACCTAGGAAAGCTACACTGTCAAGCCAGAACTCACACTTCGAGAGTTTGACATACAACTGATTCTCCCGCATAATCTCGAGGACGCGTCTCAGGTGCGCCTCGTGCTCCTCCTTAGTCTTCGAATAGACTAGGATGTCATCGATGAATACTACCACTAATGTGTAAAGATGCTCTCTAAACAGGCGGTTCATCAAATCCATGAAGATGGCTGGTGTGCTCGACAGACCAAACGGCATCACTGTAAACTCGTAGTGCCCGTATCTCGTCCAGAATGCCTTCTTCTCCACATCCTCCTCTGCTATCCTGATCTGATGGTAGCCAGATCTCAAGTCGATCTTCGATAAAACGGATGCTCCTCTCAACTGGTCAAACAAGTCATCAATTCTAGGAAGGGGGTACTTGTTCTTGACTGTGACCGCATTCAGCTTGCGGTAGTCGATGCAGAGTCTCATGATACCATCTTTCTTCTTCACAAATAGCACCGGTGCTCCCCATGGAGACACGCTCGGTCGCACAAACCCCTTGTCCAACAGGTCCTCTAGTTGGACCTTCAGCTCCTTCATCTCTGCTGGAGCCATACGGTAGGGTGCCTTGGCTATGGGCCCCGTACCAGGCATCAGATCGATGGTGAATGCTACCTCCCGCTCAGGAGGCATGCCTAGCAACTCATCGGGGAAGTCTGAGATGACTGGGATGTCAGATTCCATCACCTCCCTGTGACTCGTGTCCTGCACATAGCAAAGGAACACTTGCTTGCCTTTCCTCACATCCTTCATCAATGTCATGTCTGAAACTATCTTGATGGAGGGCTCCTTTCGAATGCTTCGGTAGGAGACTGTCTTGCCACTTGGGCTTCTGAGTAGTAGTCGGTGCTCTGCACAGTGTAGTCGGCCATTGTGCTTCTATAGCCAGTCCATACCGGCTATAACATCAAACCCCAAGTCTTTGAACTGACTAGGTCAATGGGGAAGCTCTCATCTCGAATGAGGATCTGAAGCTCTGTGTATAGTCCCATGCACCGCACTCTCTCCTGAGATGGAAGGGTGACAGAGAAGTCGGAGAGGTGCTCGGGGTCTAATCCCAACCACTTCTCGAAAGAAGAGGAAACGAAGGAGTGAGATTCCCCTGAGTCAAACAAGACTGATGTATCGGTGCCGTTTACTGGGATGGTACCTCAGATTCATTGATTGTATTAGTATCACGCTTATTCATATCTAAGGGTTTCGGTTTGTTGCAGGTTTTTATTTTACCTGTAATGACATTCCTCATCTCCTTGGCCTGTGCCAAATTGAGGATGTTCAAGGTACCTCCCTTCTTGGGTTCACAACCTGGATTATAGAATTCGTATAAGTATGAGATTGGAATGTAAGCTTGAAGAATTTCAAAATGCCACTTTCATTAAATCAATCATAATCATTACATGGTCTTGCATACATTGCTCCTTTCAAATTACATCAGTACTCCCTAAATGTCAAGTTTAAACATCCCGGTCTTATGTGTGTGGTGTTAACTATGGTAGGTGGGGCAGTATTCAGCTTAATTCTCTTAATCCCGTGGTATACCAATCTTGACTCTCCACCGAACACCAATACATCTCCCGACTTCAGGATGAGCTTGTTGGATAAGTCCATCCTCTTCTGGTTTCCATATAAGAACTTGGCCTCATCTCCAATCGAAAAGGATACTACAGGGATTCCTCTAGCAATAGACTCGGGTGTCTCTTAACGGTCCTGGTGTAGACCAAGTTGTCCTTCTCTCTCGTAAAAGTTCACAATGCACACGTCTGTGTCTATGTCGGGTATGGGGTTATCTTCGAACTTCTGGGTGGTTTCAACTGCTTCCTTCGCAAGGGTTCGAAATCTCTCTGGGATCTTAGGCACTCGTACTCCATCAACCTTCCTAATCTCCTGATATGTTCTAGTTTGTGGGTCCCAGTCCTTTCCTAAACACATCATATACAATTTCAACTTGGACCCACTAGAATATCCTGGTGTATAAAATCCCCCTATCCACTTTCCTAAGGTTCTACACTCCTTCACTATGGTGATTTGCTCGTCGAGGGTTAGGAATTGCTTAAGTAGAATCATGCCGGGTCTGTTGACTTGGCACTCCTTGCCTGGGTGCTCATGTCCTTCGTCTATGGCTTTAGGGGACCTCGGTCGTGAAGGTATAGGAAAGCAGATATCGAAACACCCTAATGTATGAAAGGTTCTCAAAGGTAAGTTTCTTACTAGATGTTATTTCATGCATAGCTCATGGTAGGGAAAGCGTTTAACACACATAACATTCATGAAATAACTTTAGGGTTCTTAGGATTACCTGTGTCGTGCTGAGCACTAGCCTCAGCGCCTGGGGCTCCCGTAGAATTCAGGGTGCCTGAGCTCTGAATGATGTCCTTCCCCTTCTGGCTCCTGGTGTAGGTAGGGGTCGGTCCCGTCTAGCCAGTACACGGTCCTCCCGATCCACTTGCCAGTGTAGTCTGGGTCTTCCTCGGCAGTCGGTATGATGCACTCTGGGGGTTGGAGAAACACTCGTAGGCTCGGTGTCCCTCCTTCTTGCAGTGGAGGCACTCCACTGGGCGCCCTCTGCAGTCTACCCCGGGGTGATCCTTACCACAACGCTTGCAGTAGAAGTGGCGCTGGGGTCCGAATGTACCTATGGTTACAACTTGAATTAGTCAAGGAAAAAAAGAATGGAAAGTTTGAGTTATTAATAACACAGGGGTGCATCTTACCCTTAGGAGGTGCAGACTGGAGGGGATGAGCCTCAATAGCAGGGGCGGTCAAACGGGGAACCTGCTCCTTCCCCTTCTGACCCTGGTAACTCTGCTGCTCCTTCTTCTTCCCGAAGGGCTTCCTGTTGCAAATTATAGGATTAGTAAACATTTAAACAATGAAAGAAAAATATTTCAATTATTCAGATAAGTTTCCTAACTTCCCCCGCCTGTTGCTCTCAGCTCTGGCAGCTCCCCCGTCATCCCCCTCTGGGTTCTTACGCTTCTTCCCCAAGACCTCATCGCGGTTACGGAGCATCAACTCCATCCTCGAGGCCGTATCATAGCAATCCTGTAATTTATGGGTAAGTTTTTGTCTGTGGAAAATGGTTTAAGTATTCAGGTATCGGTTCTCTCATTTATACCTGCACGGTGGCGTGGACAACGACGCCCATGGCTGTCTGGATACGAAAGAGGAGTCCTGCTCTAAACTTCTATATCTTCACAGTCTCTGAGTAGGCAACTCCGGGAATGAAATCCAGAAGACTGATGAACCGTGAGTAGTACTAGTTCGCAGTCATACTACCCTGCGTGAGAGTCTCGGACTCCTCGCGCTTCCTCTGCTTCAGGTGAGTAGGGTAGTACTTCCCTCGGAGCAGCTCCACAAATGCTACCCAAGTAAAGTCTGGGTCATCCAGGTGGGGGCCCTTGACTGCCCTTCACCAAGTGCAGGCGGCGTCCTTCAGGTGGAAAGCCGCGATGCCGATCCTCTGCTCAGCCGGAACTCGTATGGCCTCAAACGCCTTCTTGTGCTCCACTATGAAGCGCTCCAAGGCTGCAGGGTATGTCGCTCCGGCGTACGTCGGTACTCGAGTCTTCGAGACTCGCTCCAACCAGTCTGGCTCTCGGGGCTGCGGTGGGTGGGGTAGGCCTCCCGCTATCTGTACTCCTAGCTGCGTCACGAAGGCGGCCATCACCTCGGCTAGTCCCGGAATCCCTAGGGCTGCCCCTTCTGCTACTCCACCACGGCCACGCCCTCTACCTCTACTAGCCATCTGTAGTAAGATGGTTCGGATTAAATTTTGATAGTTTATTGTACTGCAGTCAGAGGATATTGAAGTGCCATTTAAGGCTAACCCTAGAATGCTTTAAGAATTACTAAGATGTTGTTGTCTCGTACCTCACAGACGTTTACCATATTACCCAAAGATCCTAAGCTCACTGTCTTATCCTATTGTCTATTGTCATCAGAGAGGTACTCCGCTCTGATACCATTTTTGTAACACCCCTACTCTAAAATTCGGATAATCTAACACGCCTAACATAAATAATTGATCGAGTCATAAAGGAAATAAAAACCGATAATAAACTTAAATGGGTGTTACTCGCCATTACTCACCCATGTGAACAATGAAGCATTACTAACAATTCAATCTTACAAATCCGCAGTGATGACAGAGACAATTATAAACCAAGGTTTACAATAATCCAAAAGAGATAAGTAGTCTAACTGAACCAAATTCATAAAGTTCGGGTGAAGTTTATCAAAGTCTAACTATCCCAAAGCCCACTCTCGCGCGTCAGTCTTCAGTCAGGTACTTGTAATATGTTGCCATAAAAGCTCAGCACGACGGCTGGTATGCTTCTCATATGATCCTCTTGGACCTTTCAACTACTCAGATTAATTAGCCCAATTGGTAACATGCAGTTCCGGTTTGATGCTATTGTGTTTTACAACATATCAACTATAAAGAGCAATAATAAAACAAACACTAATTCATCCAAATCACATAGTTCATACCATTCCACAACCAGCATATAACATTCAACGCATAAGAAAATGAGGTAACGTAATGAGAGTTAGTCATACGGTTTCTCGTGTTAGGGCCTCTAGGGTCGTTGTTCGTTCTTCACAGGTAGACAAGTTCTCAACTTATTCCTTGTTCCATTTCACTTCATATCTTTTCCACTTTACCACCACACTCTCACTTAGCTTACAAATCCTGGGCCCAAATGCCCTTACTGAGTTTACAATTTCTGGGCCCAAATGCCCTTACACCAGCGGCGGTGCCTCCGTCCAATAAAGTTTGCATTTGTTGGAAATCCACAACTTGAGGTTGTAGGATATAATGTTACTGGGGCCTAACTGCCCGTTCCACCAACAGCGGTGTCTCCGACCAAGCAGCCATACGATACTTGGAGATTCCTTGAGTGGACCTGTTGTCAGTCGTCCCCTCTGTGATCACAGTGCGCAACCAAGCGGTCCTGGATTTCTCACCACCTTCAGATTTTCCTTCATAGCCAACCTCTCATTGAATTGTTTAAGTTCTCCTAAACTACATGCCTAAGATTCAATCTTAGGTTATCCAGTGATTAATTCTCGAGTGTATATAGACCTTTTAGGTCTTTGACGTATTCCTAGAAGTCATCTAGTGTAAGTTCGTACTTGAGTCCATTTCCTTTTTGAGTGATGTTTCTATATCACTACTCATATATGTTTGATATCTATCTCGATTCGTATAACTAATGCGTACAAATAATGGGGCACTTATTCGACAGATAAATCATATAACATAATCACATTCAAGCATGCATATCTTCTTAGCAAGCATTTCACACATCCAAACCCGAGGAAGTCCTCGGGCACAATCAGAACATACAATAACATACCGTTCACCGCTGAACAATGCTAGCGTGACGTTTCACGCATATCCTCTACTCGTACCGCTCGTATCTCTGGAACATATCACTAGGTATTAGTTCATGTGGTTCGATCGGGTCGGTATTCTAATAATTACTAGCTCTCTCGTTATTAATCCCGTGATTAACCTCTTAAATAGTTGTCGTAGTTATTCGGGTTTTACAGCGTAGTCGGGATTCGTTCGATTCATACTTTACTCGTGCTGTATGTATATATACAGCATGTGGTATTAGTTCAATACTCGCGATATTTAAACCTTAGGATATCCCGCTTATGTGTAGATCGTTATTCCTTGTCATGTTCTTACATTCATACACCGTTGTATACATAACAGTATAATTTATTGTCGTACGTTCTAATTTATTGTATAGTTATTTATCTCGAAACTCTTCCTTAAGTTGCGGGTTGCTCAACTTGACCCTCTATTGTCAATTAGGTTGACTTGGTCAATTTGGGTTGACTTGGTCAATTTGGGTTGACTTGGTCAATGTTTCCTAGTCAACAAGTCTAGGTAATCTCTATTATAATCTTTTAATTACATGTTTCATTTGTTTGTTCAACTTCTTTACAATTTGACATTAGTCAATATAACTAATGTTGTATAATTTAAAACTTCCACTTTAAATGGTATTTCATCATCCTCCATTTATTCACTACATCTTATTGTATGAACCCCCTTGTTCCTTATATTTATTTTGGTTTACATGAATTATAGTCTCCTTATATAATTGTTATTTCCTTATCATTTCATGTGAGACTCTTAGGTCTTTTATTTGTGTTACTCTCTACAATTAAGTATCAAGACCATACATTCAACTTTTATAATGTTATATAGCATATCATATTAAGTTTCCCAACTTTATTTTATTTCCCAAAACAATATTATAATTTCCATCCCTCAAAGTATTCCCATTATTTTATGTGAATCTTATAACTCCTCACCTTATGTTTGTTATCCCTTTAATGTCTCTTGAACTTTAGAATAGTGTAATATTTATAACCCCTTCAACCATATGTTTAACATTATTTATTAGCCTATCACATTTTCGCAACAGCCCACATAATTTTATTAATTACAAATTTCCCACACTAGTTTTCTAAATTCACAATCTTACTCCTCATGCTTTATGTTATATCATTACTACCCTTAGCTAGTTTTAACCCATAGTTCTCAACCATATACTATAAAATTGGAACAGCCCCCTTGCTGTCACAGCTTATTCACCTCATTCTCTAAATTTTCTTTATTTATCACTTGACCCACTTTATTTTACAATTCTTACAATTTCATCCTTAAACTATATATTATACAATCTCACCAATTAAATTCCAAATTTAACTCCAAAAATTCTAGTGAATTCCATACAGCCTCTATACTGCTTCTAAATGCCGTTTCAGCCCTTAAATTTCATAAATTACATTTTGACCCCAATAGTTTTATAAACTTTACAATTAACTCCTAAACTTGTTTAAACTGTTAATTTAATTATATAACTTACCCCATTTGGTCAACACTTCATATATAGTCAAGGTTGACCACCACCCTACTGCCTTGACCATAACTTTTCTATAATTACAGATTTGACCCCAAATTTTCCTAGAATTACCATTTAGGCCCTAAACTTTACAAAAACTTAGATTTTTCATCTAAACTCCAATCAAGGCCCAACTTTCGGCCATATTAACTTTTGACACTCTTAATTTAATTTATTTACACTTAACCACCTATGTTTTATGCCCTTTTTAACACTAGAACAATATTTAAGTTTATAATTACTTTTAAACTTAATTTTAACCTTATATTTGAACCAACTTCCACTCAAATTCGTAGGTATTTTTCCTAGATAATTTTAGGTGGTTTTAAACTCACCAAACAGCCCATAGTAACCAGATTTTCTCACTACATTTTATACTAAACAAATACATAATTTATAAAGCATAAAAACCCTTAAATAATACATAGAAATAACCTAAACACTTGGCCTTATTACAAACTTCAAATATAACATTTAATGACATAAAAATTCTTAATAAAACTATATAAGTCTTGGATTTTTAAGTTTGTAACCAGCAACTTTTATAATTTGCATTTTAACCCCTTTTATTTACTTTTAAGACTTTATAAGTCATTATTTGTCTAAGTGACCTAGCCAAGAAAGTTACCACAGTTATTAGTCACATTTTTAAGTCAAAATAACCCATATAACAAGGTTCATTCTCGGCCCTAATTGTTTTGACACTAGAATTTACTTTAAAGCTTAAAAATGTGTTCTAAGATACCTTACTTGTTTCAAGGCTTCAAAACTCCTTGGAATCCTCTTGTATTTTCCATACTAAATTATTAATAAGTTTAGGTCATATTATACACTATACACTAACTTATATCTTAGTTTATAACCTTAAGATCTAGTAAAATACTTACCCATCAAAGTTGATTTTTCTTCACCAAACAAACCCTCATGTTCTCGGCCATGCACTCCCTCCCCTTGTACTCCATTTCAGCCAATATAAATAGAAGGAAAAAGAAGCTAAGTTAGAGCTTTAAAACTCCATAAACAAGATCTAGGGTTTAAAGTGTTGAAAATGGGTTTTTGGGTTGGATTTTTACCTTATGGTTCTTGAGAGATGATTTTTCTCTTCCAAGCTCTTATTCAACATTAGGAAAAGAATTGGGAAGTGAGTATAAGTGTAGATTTAAAGCAAAATAGGATTTAAGCACTAAAACTCAACTTTAAGAGATTTTACATTAGGAGAAAACCTTGCCTTATTTTCGGCCATGAGTGTGGGTGGGAGACATAAATGTTCCAGTAGCATATAAGTGAAGAAAATTGTGTTAAAAATGGGGGAAAATTCGGCCATATAAAGATCTAGAACAGTGATGGAAGTTAAAGCACATTTTTGCCTTGTTTTTGTTCTTCTTGCTTAGATCCTGGTACCCACGGTTTTGGGTGGATTTTTTGAGCTTCCCAACCTTTAAGTTTCGGCCATGGACAGAGGGGAGTAAGTGGTTGAAGTTTCAAGTTAAAAAATGGAAGGAAAGGGAGTTTTAGGAGTTTTTCTTACCTTGTCTTTGCTTGAACTTTAGCTAGACTTCTTCCCTTGGTTTCCCATGAGATTATTGGCCCGTTCTCAGCTTATTTCGTGCATATATGGTTAGGAGGGGTTGTGGTATTTTTTTGAGCAAGAAAAATGGAGTTTAAGACACAAAAGGAAGAAAAGAAGCTTTAAACACCATTGTTGTCTTATGGAGCTCAAGGTAGAAGATGATGGGTATGGAATAAGGTTGGAGATGGCTGGAAGGGGGGAGAAGCAGTCTGATTTTGTGGGTGAGCATGGGCAAAGTGAAAGAGAGAAAAGTGAGGTATTAGTAAGTGAAATGAGATAATAGTCAATGTGTGTGTAAGGAGGGAAAGTGAGCTTGTCTCCTTTCCTCTTTGGGCTTGTCTTATCCTAGACATGTGAGGCTGCTGATTTTGAGCTGTTTTTGAGGGGATATTTTCAGATTTTGAGAGTTAATATTATAACACTCTAAAGTTGTACATTATGACTTAGTTTATGTGTTAGGTTGTGACATATATTATTGTCTTGTTCTAATGTGTATATATAAATGGCTGTTGCACTTATAATTTGGGTTGAGTATATAAAATAATTTATATACTCTTATCACATTTTTGATGATATTAATACATGTATTAATGTGTTACATCTGTATTAATTTTAGGAGTTGTTTTCTCCTTATTAATGTAGTCTCTTTAGTTCATGATCCTTATGTGTGGTTTGGTGTCCATCTTGGACTATACATATTTATGTGTATATATATTTATGGTTTGTAATATTCTTTAGTGAATATTACTCATTAGTCATTATTCTTTGGTGACTAATCATTAATTAATCTCTCCTCATTAATTAATCCCTTGTTAATTAGGGTAATTAATGTTTGGGGTATTTCACTGACGGGTAGACGTGGGGGTGAGGTTGAGAAGATAAGTGGCAGTGGAAAGGGCTTCAGCCCAAAACTTAGGGGGTAGGTGACTATGGAAAAGGAGGGTGTGTGTGTGGCATTAGTAAGGGTGTGGATCATTCGCTCGGCCTTGCCGTTTTGTTGGGAAGTGTGGGGGCAATAAAAACGTAATAAAGTGCTACGATGAGCCATGTAGGTTTGCACGTTATGATTGTAGAATTCTCGACCGTGATCGCATTTAATATTTTTGATGGTGGAATTAAAGTGTGTGCATACAAACGCATGAAAGGTTTTAAGAACGTCAGGGGTTTGGGATTTTAATTTGAGGGGAAACGTCCATACATAATGTGTAAAATCATCAAGAATAACAAGAATATATTTGCAACCACTGACGCTAAAAATTGAAGAAGTCCAATGTCGCAATGTATAATATCAAATGGCTGTAGTGTAACACCCCTACTAATTCGGCTCCTAATTATCCTATGAATGTCGCACACAATAAATAAATCGCAGCGGTAAATAACAGACTGTCGCTCTAATGGTGTCACTGTTATCACTCGCCCATACGGGTGATAACGAATTACCTGATAATCAACTTGCGAAATGTATGCCCGCAGTGACCACAAGAGATAGATAGTAGTACTTAAACAATTTAAAACAAATCCAACAACAGCCAATTATTACAGACCGTGAGCATCTAATCAAAACACACCTCGGTTACACAACCCGAGTCCAAAAACCTTAGTATCACACTGTACCAAGTCTAACCAACAGCAATCACAACAGTCGCGCCCCGCGTCGACCCACCAGCTAGTCTCCTGCAATAAAAATGGTTTGTGGTATGGAATCAGCCCCTGCTGAGTATGTTATCACATGCCCCGTCATGCCTCCTCAAACCCCTCAATTAATTAGTCGAGAGCATGGGATTCATTACATGCAATACCGTTTCAATATTTAAACTGTAAAACAATTAACAGTAATATCCATACAATAACACAACCATCAACACACATAATATACCACAAGAATAACCAATGAACAACAAAGCGAAACAACGAGAATAATAAACAAGTATTAATTCTCGTCCATGGTGTAGAAACCAATATCGTTCGCCACTGTACAAGTCTCAACTGTATTAATTGTTCAGTTATACCTAATGACAATGTCTCGTTAAAACGACATGTCTCTAATACCCATATATTATGGCGGGTCACCCACGGCAGTAGCCACTCCAACGGTAGAGTCTCCGACCAACGAGCCATTCTAGCTCGAGGGAAATTTTCTTGATACTTGCGGACCCGTACGCGGACATCCTGGTATCGTTTTTGTGATCACAGCGCGCACCAAGAGCCACATCCTCTTGGCTTTATTATCTTTCCATTAATTTATTATACCATCGCATCACATTACCAAATTTTCTAACACAGCAGACTAAGGTCATTAGTCCAATCCGGAGTCTGTAAACTCGGGATCCAGTGTTAGATACGAGAGCGGCGTTTAGAAAGGCCAATGCTCCGTATATAAGTCTCGGATAATATGTATATCTTATTATCCTAGTGCTACAACATTTTTCTGACGATCCTTATATTTCAAATAAGATAGCACCATAGCCGCTAGTTCGTTTTATATATATAGGTTCATATATACGAACCAATACTGTTAACTCAACAATAGTAAATAATAAGCAGCTATAAATATAAAATTCATGCATATTAATTAACACATTCAGACAAACAATCTTATCACAGATCACACAGAAGTCTGAACTGAGGAAGCCCTCAGAGACAATCAGAGACGCATAACAACATACCGTTCACCCTGATTGTATTACGGTGGAGTATGAATCAGCAAGATCCTATCCTCCGTGTGTGGTCTCTAATAGTCTAAACAATACATAATCTACTGATTAGCATCTCGTATAAACAACACAACTCTACGGTACCCCGTACCGTCGCTATTACCTCCCGGTTAACCCCCCGTTATCAACTGTCAACGTTTGTCGGGTTTACGGTTTAACTCGAGATTTGGAAATATGTTATATTACATGCGTAGTCTTGTCTCGTATATTAATATACTTATCGTTGAACTTTGTTATCGCATGTAACTTAATATACTCTTGTATATCATATAGTTTGTTTCTACATTGCATGTAAAATTCTTTATCATGTATTATACATTTCTCCTTAGTATTTATTTTCTAAGGTTTGTTCTTCCAAATTTAATGGGGTATAATTCATATGTAAAAGTACTTTGAGTTATTTAAATCCTTATTATCCCATGTATACCCTTAACATTAGAGTTTCCATATCTAATGTTTATAATTCTTTTCTCCTCATCTATTATCATTTTAATTATGATAATTTATAGTTATTGAACCATATCACATTTTCTACACCATTACAAATATTTATTTATATACATGTTTTATGGAACTATTTATTATATGGTAAGTCTTATAATCTATATTCATTCTTTTTAATGAATACCTCTTATATTATAGATGTTATAACTCTTATAACATTAAAACCATATTATAAATTCCATTTAAAAATGTTAATATTTCCGAACAGCATCTATGTTCTTATATATTTATAAAATCCACCACATAATTAATATAATGTTACATTATAGTTATATAACATATATTATGACATTTATGTCATAAAAACAATTATAACATATAGTTATATTTTGTTATAAAATACCAAACAGCCCCTTATATTCTCGGCTTTTACTATAAACCACTAAACTTCTATAAATCACAAATCAATCCCAAATTATATTTCATTGTTACACTTATAATATATACCTCACATTATAATCCTTAAACATTAATATAATTATAACCTATAGTTTTTAAAGGCTATAATTTTCGAACAGCCCCTAGGACTGTTTTAATTAAATTCTCACCACCAAACTTTGTTTAAATTCCAAATCTTCCCAACTTATAATACATAGTTTTCTAATTCCATTAAAACTATATATTATACATATATCTTTATAAAACCTTATATATAGCTCCAAAAATTACCAAACTATACCAAAAGGTTATAAATATTATTCCTAACCTTATACTTCCTCTAAATCTCGGTTTCTACACATATGTTACCCATTTGTAACAATGTTATAAATACCATATATTATACTTATATAATTCATAAACTCCAAAAACCAAATAAATTCCTAAAAATTCCTAATAACTTAAGGACTGTACTAAATTCCATTTAGTACCCCAAGTTTCAGAAATTACATTATAGCCCCATCTCTTATAAATCTTTTACGATTTAATACTTATCTTAATATGAGTTTGTATTTTAAATTTCTAAAATTTTCCAAACTTGGTCAAAGTCTCCTAGATAGTCAACTTTGACTTCTAATACCAAATTGGAACCAACTCTTTCGGTAATTACCAAACTTAACCTATACTTTTCTATTTTTACAATTTTGACACAAAACTTTATAAAATGTTATAATTTTTATTAAATTCATTTAAAAACCCTAAATCCCTCTAAATTAAGCCCACGGCTTTATATTTTCCAGTAATTACGATTTGGCCCCAAACTTAATTATATAAGCATAAATTTAACTAAATAAGCTTATAAACTTAAATTAAAATGGCCTAATGACATGGCCTTATTACAACCTTGGACTTGCAAAATAAATTACACTTTAAATGTCTCAAAATATAGTATAACTCACGGCCTCACATTTGGTTTAAATAGTTTTCCACATAATGTCATAATTTGACCATTATGTTAATTAAATCACTTAAATGACTAGCTTAATTTATCTTAGTCATTTTTTCCCATTACTAGGTTAATATAACCCATAAGTTATACTCCACTCTCGGCACAATTTATATATGTGCTTAAAAATCATAAAAATCATAAGTTTAAGGTGTTTATACCTTGATTTCTCCTTGTATGGGCTCGGCAGCTCAGAGGTAAATTCACCACACTATTTAGACATGTGTAATACACCAAAATAAGATATGGTTATACTCCAAGCTTGAGCTTAACCATAAGGAACAATTAATGTAAGATTTAAGGCAAAAATCACCTTAAAAATGCAAGGGAAGTTCCAATGGGTTTCGGCCTGTACCAAGCACACCTAATGGTGTTAAATTCACCATATCAACATAGGAAATAGCTAGACAACAACAAGCTGCTATGGTAATTGATTTTACCTTGGAAAAATGCCTTAAAAGAGGGTATTTCCTTTGGATCTCGGCCACCCTTGCTCCAAATGGCTAAACAACTGAATGAACATGTAAGTATGAAGATTATGAGTGTATAAACTCATAAAAATCCAAAGAAGAAACCGGATGGAGAGTGGAGAGGCTTAAGGTATGTTTTTACCTTAAAATGCAAATTTGAACAACCTTGGCCCCTAGACTTGCTTCAGCCGAGTTTGGATGTTGTTCTAACCTTAGAACACTGAGAATGAGCCATATGAATTGATGAGCCACGAGATCTAAGTGTAGGTAGTGAAGAGATGAAGAAAAAAGAGCTAAAAATGACCTTAAAACCTTAACCTTAGAGCTTAGGATTAGATCTGCTTCCATGCTCAAGAACAAGGCTTGAGAGGTTATAGGAAGGGAGGGAGCTCAGCTGGAATGGGTGGAATCGGACAGAAGGCAAGGGAAATGATTGAAATGGTGTTAAATGATTGAAAAAGCAAGTTTACTATAGCAAATTGGTATTAGGTAGCTAATTGTCAATCTATGTTTTGTGAGATGTCTCCCCTCTTCCTTGCCTGCCGACTTCTATGGGGTCAAATGGGTCATTAATTGACCATTGACCATAATTGGTCAATATTGACTCAACGGGCCCCCTTTTAGGGTTTATTAATATTTTATAATTAAATTTGTAAAAATTTGTAAATTTCTGGAATAAATTCCTAATATGATATAATGTGATATTATCATATTTAAAGGTAATTATAACCTTTAAGCCCATTAAAAACCAATTTAGAAGGCAAATTCACAAAAACTGCTTTAAGGTGTTTTAGTGCACATTTGTGTTGCAAGGTGCTTCTGAGCTTAGCTTTCTTTGATAATAGTTTTGTTGTGTTCCTTAGTTCATTATAATACTTATGAATCCACTTTGGATCCTATTTGAGGTCTACAATCTTATGGTGTCTTAAAGCACATTTTTGGCTTTACCGATCTTAAGGCGTGTTTTGCCTTGTTGAGATCTTTTAGATTGTTCCCCAATAATATTAGATGTTTATTAACCATCTTAGATCATTAGTAGATCATTTAATTAAGTTTTAAAGGTTAGGGGTATTTCAGTCTACCCCCCTTAAAAAGGCTTTCGTCCCGAAGTCCTTAATCATCTACAGTTCACCTAAGGAATCAAGTTCCACTAAGTAACCAAACAGTCCATTGCTAGGGAGTAACTCCCACTAGGTTCAGACCTAGTCTATACACACAGCATATATCAAATAACCAAACTCATGGTATAAACTCATTCATATCACAGCACTAAACAAGGTGCACATCCAACTCATCAACCAAAAGTACTCGCGGTACTATGTATATATTCAACCAGGTGCAGGCACATACATAAATGTATCAACATCCAATCCATCCAAACAACATGTATGACGCAGCATACCAACAAAAACACCCCACAAAAACAAGACCTAAGCACAACATGTGTGCTAAACGAGATTTTAGTAGGAAAAACTATATACAAAATGGATAAAATAAAAACTAATCCTACACTCTACTACGGGTAGCAAATAAAACCCGGTCGGAATATAGTATGAGCAAATTACGACCAGAGTATCGAACCCAAGGGACTTATAGAAAATTAGTCCTAATCCGGGCAAAGCCTATTCTAAAAAAGGGGGAAATTGAATGTAATTCTAAACTAATTAAAAACTAACTAAACTATGTGATAATTACAATGAAATTATTCTTGATCTAGGGAGTAAAACATCTAAGTATAAACATGATCTCGAAACATAACACAAGCCTTCGAAATTAACAACAACTGAAAACACGGTGGTGTTGTCGGCCGAGTATACTTGCATCGAATATTCAAAGACATTGAATATGGGACATTGGCCACCGGCAGTTGCATCCGGCATAGTCATAATGCATATTCTTCTCCAGTTTCCGAGAAGGAAACAAAAGACTCATTACCTATTAACATCCGAGCTATTCATGCCACGAAATGAACAAAGTAATGGGAAAAGTGGTTAATTCTCACTCTCACTACTAACTTCTTAATTCATAAAAAGGAAGTAGAAGTAGAGACCATTAAGAGAGTCTAACCTATCTTACTTGGGACTTGTCTTCCCAAGTAAAAATTGCATGAAAGAGAAAAAGAGATCAACCTATTCTCTTTCAATAGAACCGTACTCTTAATAAACTTGAAAATTATATAAGAAGAACACATTGTTTTACAAGGAGAGTTTCATTTCCTAAACAAAGAACAAACAAGGAGTTCTACATCTCCATCCACACAACTACAAGAAGAGAATATAAAGGGGAGAAGGGAATGGACATAGCCTTAACCGACAGGATCTTCTTCTTCTTCGCGTGGATGAAACTGTAGAAACTTCCCTGGACACCAACAATGGAGTGGGCGGAAATGGAGTGATGAATGGAGTATAATATGGGTGTTGAAGTGTGTCCAATTGTTGCCTTCCTCGGCCTATTTATAGGCATCAAAGTGACTCTTGCCGGGCGTCGTGCCGGATCACCAATAGCCGGCACACGTGATAAATGCGCCCAACTGTTAACGGTCGAAACCGCCAAATTTGCGCGAAACAGTGTATATGCCGGGCAGGAGCTACCCGGCATCACACCCGGCACCACGTGCAAATGTGTTGTCTAACCGTTAATTAAACCGCTAAATCCGCGCGAAAAGGCGCTTGTGCCGGACATGGGATGCCCGGCACCACACCCGGCATCGGTGGGTATGCTAACGGTAACTAACTGCTAACTTCAGGCGAACTGGTGTGACTTTTCAGTATGTGCCGGATGTCCTGCCGGACATAAGATGCTAGGCACACTCACAGACTTTGAATGCGCCTGACACCAGACACCCAGCGCGCCACCCGGCAGTTTCTCCTGTTTTGCTCCAAACTTGTGTCGTGAACTGGACAGCCAGCACCAAGCCCGGCACCACTTGGTCTTTTGAGTAGAAATTCATTCCTTGCATGGAAAAACATATAAAAACATCAATCTGAACAAATAATAGACTTTATACATAATATAGCATAAATAGCATATATTTAACCTTATTTAGATAAATAAATACTAAATCTAGCACATAAAATATGATAAGTCTGCGGCTTATCAAGGCCCTACACTTACCTTTTGCTAGTCCTCGAGCAAAACAAGATTAGAAAGGAGTAATTACTTATGCACAAAACAGATAGACTTAGAATGACAATAAGATAAATATTCTCAACTCCTGACTCTATTTCATAAGTATCACTTAATCATCCTTATCCATCAAAACATACTAATGGGTATAAAATAAAGACTTTCAAAACGATCAAAAACTTTGGGCTATTTTGCATACGGGATTTGTAATCTTCCTTTTTCCGGTTTCCATCATTCAGCTCTATTTTTCAAGAGTTTCTGAATGTGGCCAAGACACTCATCATTGGTTTTATTATTCAGCCCTATTTTGCAAGGGTTTCTGAATCAACCATGATTTTTTACAATGAAGAACGGGGAATTTAGGAGAAAAATAAAAGGAAAAAACTCTCGTTTCTTGCTTTTATTCTGAGGCATTTTTGCAACCTCAAGGAATATAATGCTTTTCCTTTGGAAGAAGATTTTTTTCTTTCTTTTTTTTTTCTTCTTCTTTCTTTTGCACAAAAACCCTTTTTAAGATTTTCACCCAAAAGATTTTTCACAATTTGAAAAGAAAAGAAACAAATACCCAGAAGTATATAAAGGAAAGAATTAGGAGCAAGATCATATACTCATGTTAATAAAAAGAATCAAGAAGTTAAAAACAGGAATCTATAAGTCATTAGAAAGCTTACCTCTTGAGAGAACAAGCATTTATTCATTCCTAATCTTATCTCAGTCAAAAACATGCAAAAGTTTAGTAAAACATTGATAAACTTTAAACCTATGCATATTATTAACAAAAACTTATTTTTTTGGGGGGTCCCTGCCCTACACTTGGCAGGAACACTGTCCCCAGTGTTCAAAAAAGAGAAAAAAAAAAAAAAGAAATAAGGAAAGGAAGTGACTCCCCTGCGGTGAAAGAAGACTAGATGCGGGGGCTGCCCTACACTAGCCTTTGGCAATTCGGCAGAGGTATTACCTATCTCGCATACTCCCGTTGATCATGTTTGGCGTTGGAGACGGGAGTTGACCAGGCGGTCATAGTTTGAGCAAAAAGTTTGCTGCATTAACAACGTCATTGACTTATGCTCTATGCGAATGGTTGATGTCTCTGCCGTTCTGCTTCCTCAGGTGGTATAAAATCTGGCATTTTGGAGCACTGGGCGTAGTAGTCACGAATTTTCCACATTCGCCTGCTGAGGAAGAGAATGCTTGCCATTCGCCTTTAGTATTGGCTTCCATTGTGTAGGGAGTGCGTTTGTTGGTTTCATCGATGTCCTCTTTGTCTCATGATTGCGGACACACAAATCTTCATGAAGATTATGCAATCGGAGATGCATTCACCTATTTAACTCAGGAGGAGCAACACAAAAACAACTAATATTTTGTAAATAAAAAAAAAACTAAGATGATTACATAATTAGAGTTACGAAAATGAAAAGAGAAAAAAAAATTGGTTGTGCCGGACTCGGTGCCGGGTATGAGGTGCCCGGCACTGGACTTTCTCCAACTATGCCGTATGTAAAACCCGGCATCAGGCCCGACGTAATCAATCCGAGAATAAAATAAACGGAATAAAGAATAGGTAGGATTAGAAGGGAGGGATAAAGACAAATTATACAGAATTTTAATATTTACAAAAAAAAAAATATAAAAAAAATAATAAATAGTTTGAACATGCCGGACGCGGTGCCGGGTGGGAATTACCCGGCATTGGACTTTCTCCAATACTGCCGGGTTGAAGTTACCCAGTACGCCACCCGGCGCGTTCAAACTTGAAAATAAAAAAAAATAAAAAAAAATAAAAAATAATAAAAAATGGGAAAGGGAAAGGGAAGTTAACATAAAAGATCAATGGAAAAGAATATTTATAGACAAATAAAAGATAAAAAAAAAACAATGCGAAGTAAAAGTTGAAGTTTGATTATGCCGGGTCGTGCGCCGGGTAAACTCTACCCGGCGTAGGACTTCCTCAAAGATGCCGGATGTAGAACACCCGGCAGTGTACCCGGCACATTCAACCGAAAATAAAATGAAACAAATTAAATTAAAGAATCAAAGAATTAAAGAATAAAGAACAAAGAATAGGGCGTTTTACCGAATTTAGGACTTGGACTAATTCCAAGTCCCCGGCAACGGCGCCAATTTGCTAAACGAGATTTTAGTAGGAAAAACTATATACAAAATGGATAAAATAAATAACTAATCTACACTCTACTACGGGTAGCAAATAAAACCCGGTCGGAATATAGTATGAGCAATTACGACCAAGAGTATCGAACCCAAGGGACTTATAGAAAATTAGTCCTAATCCGGGCAAAAGCCTATTCTAAAACAAGGGGGGAAATTGAATGTAATTCTAAACTAATTAAAACTAACTAAACTATGTGATAATTACAATGAAATTATTCTTGATCTAGGGAGTAAAACCATCTAAGTATCAACATGATCTCGAACAAATAACACAAGCCTTCGAATTAACCAAAACTGAACACGCCGGGTGTCCTGCCGGATACCACTTGCACGGCATATTCAAAGACATTGAATATGCCGGACATTGGCCACCCGGCAGTGCATCCGGCATAGTCATAATGCATATTCTTTCTCCAGTTTCCGAGAAGGAAACAAAAGACTCATTACCTATTAACAATCCGAGCATATATCATGCCACGAAATGAACAAAAGTAATGGGAAAAGTGGGTTAATTCTCACTCTCACTACTAACTTCTTAATTCATAAAAAGGAAGTAGAAAGACCATTAAGAGAGTCTAACCTATCTTACTTGGGACTTGTCTTCCACAAGTAAAAATTGCATGAAGAGAAAAAGAGATCAACCTATTCTTTCAATAAGAACCGTACTCTTAATAAACTTGAAAATTATATTAAGAAGAACACATTGTTTTACAAGGAGAGTTTCATTTCCTAAACAAAGAACAAACAAGGAGTTCTACATCTCCATCCACACAACTACAAGAAGAGAATATAAAGGGGAGAAGGGAATGGACATAGCCTTAACCCGACAGGATCTTCTTCTTCTTCGCGTGGATGAAACTGTAGAAACTTCCCTGGACACCAACAATGGAGTGGGCGGAAATGGAGTGATGAATGGAGTATAATATGGTGTTGAAGTGTGTCCAATTGTTGCCTTCCTCGGCCTATTTATAGGCATCAAAGTGACTCTTGCCGGGCGTCGTGCCGGATCACCAATAGCCGGCACACGTGATAAATGCGCCCAACTGTTAACGGTCGAAACCGCCAAATTTGCGCGAAACAGTGTATATGCCGGGCAGGAGCTACCCGGCATCACACCCGGCACCACGTGCAAAATGTGTTGTCTAACCGTTAATTAAACCGCTAAATCCGCGCGAAAAGGCGCTTGTGCCGGACATGGGATGCCCGGCACCACACCCGGCATCGGTGGGTATGCTAACGGTAACTAACTGCTAACTTCAGGCGAACTGGTGTGACTTTTCAGTATGTGCCGGATGTCCTGCCGGACATAAGATGCTAGGCACACTCACAGACTTTGAATGCGCCTGACACCAGACACCCAGCGCGCCACCCGGCAGTTCTCCTGTTTTGCTCCAAACTTGTGTCGTGAACTGGACAGCCAGCACCAAGCCCGGCACCACTTGGTCTTTTGAGTAGAAATTCATTCCTTGCATGGAAAACATATAAAAACATCAATCTGAACAAATAATAGACTTTATACATAATATAGCATAAATAGCATATATTTAACCTTATTTAGATAAATAATACTAAATCTAGCACATAAAATATGATAAGTCTGCGGCTTATCAATGTGCACAAGCCAAGTGGTGTCTACCCCCCTAAAAAGGGTTTGACCACGAACCCGTACAAGTATCACAGCTACTACTCGAAGAGTGCTGGGTACTTCGCTCTCATGGAGTCCTCTAACTCCCATGTAGCCTCCTCCACCTCATGGTTCGGCCAGAGAACCTTGACCATGCTAACGGTCTTGTTCCTAGTCTGCCTCGTCTTCGTATCAAGAATGCGGAGTGGTACTTCCTCATATCGTAGAGCGGGGTCCAACTCTAAAGTCTCTGGCTGTAGAACGTGTGATGGATGGGGCACATACCTCTTCAACTGTGAAACATGAAAGACGTCGTGCACCCTCCCGAGCGTCTGCTGGAAATCCAGTCTGTAGGCTAACGGGCCCACTCGCTCCCTAATCGCATAAGGTCCAACATACTTCGGGCTCAACTTGCCCTTCTGCCCGAACTGGAATATCCCCTTCATGGGTGACACTCTAAGGAATACCATATCGTCGGTAGTGAACTCAATGTCCCTCCTTTTGGTGTCTGCATATGATTTCTGCCGGTCCTGAGCTGCCCTCATGTTTTTGCGTATCTGTAGGACATCCTCCTTAATCTGCTCTAGGTACTCTGTTACTAGAAGCGTAGTCTCGCTGGCCTCATCCCAGCATAAAGGAGTCCTACACGGTCTACCATAAAGTGCCTGAAATGGTGGCATCTGTATCGAGGAGTGGTAGCTGTTGTTGTAGGCAAATTCTATCAAGTGTAGACGCTCTAACCAGCTCCCCTGAAAATCTAAGGCACATGCTCTCAGCATGTCCTCCAGTGTCTGGATGGTCCTCTCACTCTGACCGTCGGTCTGTGGATGGAACGCCGTACTAAGCTTCAACTTCGTACCCAAGGCTTCCTGAACCTGTCCCCAGAATCTGGACAAAAATCGAGGGTCCCTATCAGAAACAATAGTCTTTGGCACACCATGGTGCCGGATCACCTCCTTCTGGAACAAGTCCGCTAACTTCGGAACGTTTCAGGTATCTTTCATAGCAACAAACTTTGCCACCTTCATCAGACGGTCCACAATGACCCAAATCGTGTTTAGTCCTCCCTTAGTCAGTGGGAGACCGACAACGAAATCCATCGAGATGTCCTCGAACTTCCAGTAAGGAATAGGCATAGACTGCACTAAACCTCCGGGTCTCCTATGCTCAAACTTAACCTTCTGACAGGTCAAGCATCTAGCCACGTACTCATCTACATCCTTCTTCATCCCGCTCCACCAGAAATGAACCTTCAAATCCTTATACATCTTCGACAAACCAGGGTGGACGGATAAGGATGAGCAATGAGCCTCCTGGAGTATCTTCTCCTTCAGGTCAGGAGAAGATTCCGGAATACATAATCTGCCATTCAGTCGTAACATGCCATCATTACACAGTTCGAAATCATACTTCTGTCTTTCAAAACAACCCTCTGACATCTTCTGTCTGATGCTCTGCATATACTGATCACTCTCCTGTGCAGCTCGTATCTCATCAATCATATTGTTGTTCGCTAATAATGTAAACAATGAATGAGCTCTGCGGCTCAGGGCGTCGGCTACTACATTCGCCTTGCCCTCCTTATACCTCAAGTCTATGTCGTAGTCCTTCAAGAACTCGACCCATCTTCCCTGTCGCATATTCAGCTCCTTTTGAGAGAAGAGATGTTGTAGGCTCTTGTGATCAGAGTAGATAGTGACTGTCACACCATACAAATAATGTCGCCAGATCTTCAAAGCGAAGACTACTGCGCCTAACTCAAGGTCATGTGTGGGGTAATTCACCTCATGCTTCTTCAGCTGTCGGGGCGATAAGCAACTACCTTCCCGTGCTGCATAAGCACACAGCCTAGACCGGTTCCAGAGGCATCACAATATACCTCGAACCCATCGGTGCCCTCAGGGATAGTGAGAACGGGCGCCGATGTCAGGAGATCCTTCAGCGTCTGAAAGGACTGCTCACACTCTGCAGACCATAAGAACTGGGACTCCTTCTTCATTAGATTCGTCATCGGTTTGGCCACCTTGGAGAAGTCCTTCACGAACCTTCGATAATAACCGGCCAAACCCAGAAAGCTACGGACGTCTGTGACTGTCTTCGGCCTTGGCCAACTCTTCACTGCCTCAATCTTAGCAGGATCTACAGATATGCCGCTAGCTGATATAATGTGTCCTAGAAATGACACGCTGTCCAACCAGAACTCACACTTAGAGAGTTTGGCATACAGCTGGTTCTCTCATAATATTCAACACCTGTCTCAAATGTAACTCATGATCTTCCTTGGTCTTTGAATAGATCAGAATATCGTCGATGAAGACTACAACTGAACTATCAAGATGCTCTCTAAAAAGACGGTTCATCAAATCCATGAATATGGCTGGCGCATTCGTCAATCCGAATGGCATAACGGTGAACTCGTAGTGTCCATACCGTGTCCTGAAAGCTGTCTTCTCAATGTCACCCTCTGCAATCCTAATCTGATGGTAGCCAGATCTGAGATCTATCTTCGAGAACACACTGGCCCCTCTCAGCTGATCAAATAAATCATCTATCCGTGGTAATGGGTACTTGTTCTTGACTGTAACCGCATTAAGCTCGCGGTAGTCGATGCAGAGTCGCATACTGCCGTCCTTTTTCTTGACGAACAGCACTGGAGCACCCCAAGGAGAAACACTAGGTCGAATGAATCCCTTGTCGAGGAGGTCCTCCAGCTGTAGCTTCAGCTCCCTCATCTCAGCCGGTGCCATACGGTAGGGTGCCTTAGCAATGGGGCCCGTACCTGGCAACAAGTCGACGGCGAACTCAACCTCGCGCACAGGCGGCATGCCTGGCAGCTCATCAGGAAATAAGTCGGGAAAATCTACCACGACTGGAATGTCTACGTCCGTCACGTCGCTCTGTCTCGTGTCCTGTACATAACAGAGGAAGGCTTGTCGGCCCTTCCTAACATCCTTCATCAGGGACAATGCTGACACGATCTTGACAGTCGGCTCTCTCCTCACACTGCGGTATGACACTGTCTTGCCGCTCGGCCCCTTCAGTAGTAGTCGATGCTCTGCACAATGAAGGCGGCCCCTATGCTTCTGTAGCCAATCCATGCCCACTATAATGTCAAAACCCAAGTTTCTGAACTCGATCAGATCGATGGGAAAGGTCTCAGTCATAATGCTGATCTCTAACCCTGTATACTGTCTGGTGCAACCTACTTTCTCCTTCGAAGGAAGGGTGACTGAAAAGTCTGAAAGCTGTTCGGGGGTGGCCCCCAGCTTCTTAGCAAATACCGAGGAAATAAAAGAATGCGAAGCCCCTGAGTCGAACAATACGGAAGCACTAACACCATCAACAGGAAAGGTACCTGAGATCACCTCTCGTATTAGCATCGAGTCCCAATAAATCACTAATTTACTGTGTTTGTAATTGTCATACCTGTGATGACATTACCGGACTCCTTGGCTTGCGCCATATCTAAGATGCAGATGGTACCCTCCTTTCCATTTTTGTAGCCTGGAGTTATGAATCAACGGTATCAACAACTGAACACAAATACTTGAAGGTACAAAACTCTTATTTCATTCATCCAACTGTATTATACAAGGTTACACACTTACTACTATTACATCAGTACTGTCTGAAGTCAAATTTAAACGGCCAGGTCGGATGTGGGTATCATTCACTAGAGCTGGTGGTGCGGTATTGAGCTTAATGCTCTTAATACCATGATATACAAGCCTCGACTCTCCACCAAATACCAACACATCCCCAGACTTGAGGATGATCTTGCTTGCTAGATCCATCCTCTTCTGGTCTCCATAGATGAACTCAGCATCATCGCCGATGGAGAATGACACAACCGGTATTCCTCTGGTGATGGACTCGGTCGTCTCATCACGGTCCTGGTGCATCCCAAGTTTTCCTCCCTGCTCATAGTAGTTGATGATGCAAACGTCAGGTGTCATGTCGGGTAATGGATAAGTCTCACAGTCTTGAGCAATATCCATTGCGTTTCTCACCAAGGTTAGGAAACTCTCAGGTATCCTAGGTATAGATACGCCACCTACCATCCTCACCTCTCGATAAACCCTAGCTTGTGGATCCCAATCTTTCCCTAAGCACATCATGTGCAGTTTCATTCTAGAACCACTATTAAATACAGGGGTATAAAATCCTCCTATGCCCTTACCCAAAGCTCTACACTCATTCACTATGGCGATTTGCTCATCTAGGGTTAGGAACTCTCTGAGAAGTATCATGCCCGGTCTGACCACATGACACAACTCACTAGGGTACTCCCGTCTTTCTTCCACGGGTCTAGGTGATCTTTGTCTTGTAAGTGTGGGATAGCAGATGTCGAAGTCTCCTAAGAGGTAACAGGTTTCCTAGGTAAGTCGTTTATCTAAGCGGTAATTAAAACACACATTCATGCTAAGGTAAAGCGTTTAACACTTAGTCATGCTCTCATACAATGGTTAAGGTTTCAAATGCTAACCTTCACCGCGCTGGGTACTAGTGCCAGCGCCTGAAGCTCCCGCTGCATTCAGCATACGGTTGCCCGGCGGGTTCCTCTGGTTCTGGTTCTGCTGCTGTGGCTGCTGATGATGCTGCTGCCCCCTCTGGGCTTGGGGCGCCGGCCCCCTCTGGCCACCTCGAGCTCCACCTCCTCCAGTAGGTGCGCTCTGAGTCCCCTTCGACGGGCGGTACGCTCGGCTCTCTGGATTAGCAAAGCACTCGAACGACCTGTGGCCCTTCTTTCCACAATGGTGGCAGTCCACCGCTTGCCCGGTGCAGTCGACACCCGGGTGGTCTTTACCACAGCGCTTGCAGTGAAAGTGGCGCTGGGGTGCAGAACCTATTATCATATCACACTCAGATTAATACAAGGATGGTAATGGATAGTGTAGTACACAACTCATTCACAAGGTTAGATCGCTTACCCTTAGGGGGTGCAGATCTAAGAGGCTGCACATCGTAGGTAGGCCCGGTCAGCATCGGGACCTTGTCCTTGCCCTTTTGGCTGGCCTGCTCCTTCTTCTTCTCCCTCCAGGAGAACTTTTTCTTCCTGTGATCGTCAAAGTGTCAGGAATAGCAGGTATAAAAGCAGGCAGTAAGTAAGTAATTTAAATGGATTAAATAACTTAAGGTGGTTCTTACTTCCAGCCCTTACTGCCTCCGCTTCCAGCCTCAGTCTCCGCCTTTCTCTGGGGCCTTACGCTTCTGCCCCTGGCCGTCTCCGGCTGTTCACCATCATCTCAGTCCGAGAAGCAGCGTCATAACACTCCTGTAATGCATCAATGAGTTCCCCGAACTTGTAAAATCAAACTGAGTTACAAGGTATAAACTGTCAATTAATTTTACCTGGACCGTAGGGTACAAGGTAGCACCCATGGCGGCCTTGATAGCATATCTCAACCCGCCTCTAAATTTCTCCACTTTCACCGCATCAGAATAAACAACTCCTGGGACAAAGTCCAAGAGCCCAATGAACAAGGAGTAATACTGATCTACTGTCATACTGCCCTGCCTCAGGGCCTCAAACTCTCCCTCTTCCTCTGCTTCAAATGAGCAGGATAGTACTTCTCTCTCAACAATTCCACAAAACCTGTCCATCCAAAACCCTCTATAGCAAGGTAATGTGCCTTCACGGACCTCCACCACGTGCTGGCAGCGTCCTTCAGATGAAAGGCTGCTATATCGACTCGGTGCTCAGCAGGCACATGTATGGCATCAAAGGCCTTCTCGTGCTCAACAATGTATCTCTCGAGGACGGTGGGGTCAGCAACTCCGTCATAGGTAGGAACTCGCGTGTCAGCAACGCTCTTTAGCCAATTCGGCTCTCTAGGTGCGGGTACGGGTGGGACTACAGGTGGTGCTCCTATCTGGAACCTCCCATCTGGGCTAGCTGAGCGAAGACGGCGGCTACCGTCTTAGCCACACCCACGGCTGGGGCCTCCGGAGGACCTCCTCCAGGCCCGCCGCCTCTTCCACCACCTCCTCTGCCTCTGCCAGTAGAACGCCTTCCAGAAGACATCTGAAGAATTCAAAATCAAAGTCAACACTTGGTATCAATACTGTACTTATCCCAACCATAAGTTCACATAGCCCTAAAAGGCATAAAACACATTGTCCCTGACAATCTCCTAACTCAAATCATTTACAACTATCTCCTTGGTACTGGTGTGTGTATAACCTAAGCTCACGGTACTCCGCTCTGATACCACTTTTGTAACACCCCTACTAATTCGGCTCCTAATTATCCTATGAATGTCGCACACAATAAATAAATCGCAGCGGTAAATAACAGACTGTCGCTCTAATGGTGTCACTGTTATCACTCGCCCATACGGGTGATAACGAATTACCTGATAATCAACTTGCGAAACGTATTCCCGCAGTGACCACAAGAGATAGATAGTAGTACTTAAACAATTTAAAACAAATCCAACAACAACCAATTATTACAGACCGTGAGCATCTAATCAAATACACCTCGGTTACACAACCCGAGTCCAAAAACCTTAGTATCAACCGTACCAAGTCTAACCAACAGAATCACAAGTCGCGCCCCGCGTCGACCCACCAGCTAGTCTCCTGCAATAAAAATGGTTTGTGGTATGGAATCAGCCCCTGCTGAGTATGTTATCACATGCCCCGTCATGCCTCCTCAAACCCCTCAATTAATTGGTCGAGAGCATGGGATTCATTACATGCAATACCGTTTTAATATTTAACTGTAAAACAATTAACAGTAATATCCATACAATAACACACCATCAACACACATAATATACCACAAGTATAACCAATGAACAACAAAGCGAAACAACGAGAATAATAAACAAGTATTAATTCTCGTCCATGGTGTAGAAACCAATATCGTTCGCCACTGTACAAGTCTCAACTGTATTAATTGTTCAGTTATACCTAGTGACAATGTCTCGTTAAAACGACATGTCTCTAATTACCCATATATTATGGCGGGTCACCCACGGCAGTAGCCACTCCAACGGTAGAGTCTCCGACCAACGAGCCATTCTAGCTCACGGGAAATTTTCTTGATACTTACGGACCCGTACGCGGACATCCTGGTATCGTTTTTGTGATCACAGCGCGCACCAAGAGCCACATCCTCTTGGCTTTATTATCTTTCCATTAATTAATTATACCATCGCATCGCATTACCAAATTTTCTAACACAGCAGACTAAGGTCATTAGTCCAATCCGGAGTCTGTAAACTCGGGATCCAGTGTTAGATACGAGAGCGGCGTTTAGAAAGGCCAATGCTCCGTATAAAGTCTCGGATAATATGTATATCTTATTATCCTAGTGCTACAACTTTTTCTGACGATCCTTATATTTCATATAAGATAGCACCATAGCCGCTAGTTCGTTTTATATATATAGGTTCATATATACGAACCAATACTGTTAACTCAACAACAGTAAATAATAAGCAGCTATAAATATACAATTCATGCATATTAATTAACACATTCAGACAAACAATCTTATCACAGATCACACAGAAGTCTGAACTGAGGAAGCCCTCAGAGACAATCAGAGACACATAACAACATACCGTTCACCCTGATTGTATTACGGTGGAGTATGAATCAGCAAGATCCTATGCTCCGTGTGGTCTCTAACAGTCTAAACAATACATAATGCTACTGATTAGCATCCCGTATAAACAACACAACTCTACGGTACCCCGTACCGTCACTATACCTCCCGGTTAACCCCCGTTATTAACTGTCAACGTTTGTCGGGTTTCGGCTTAACTCGAGATTTGGAAAAATGTTATATTACATGCGTAGTCTTGTCTCGTATATTAATATACTTATGTTGAACTTGTTATCGCATGTAACTTAATATACTTGTATATCATATAGTTTGTTTCTACATTGCATGTAAATTCTTTATCATGTATTATACATTTCCTTAGTATTTATTTTCTAAGGTTTGTTTTTCCAAATTTAATGGGTATAATTCATATGTAAAAGTACTTTGATTATTTAAATCCTTATTATCCCATGTATACCTTAACATTAGAATTTCCATATCTAATGTTTATAATTCTTTTCTCCTCATCTATTATCATTTTAATTATGATAATTTATAGTTATTGAACCATATCACATTTTCTACACCATACAAATATTTATTTATATACATGTATTATGGAACTATTTATTATATGGTAAGTCTTATAATCTATATTCATTCTTTTTAATGAATACCTCTTATATTATAATGTTATAACTCTTATAACATTAAAACCATATTATAAATTCCATTTAAAAATGTTAATATTTCCGAACAGCACCTATGTTCTTAATATTTACAAAATCCACCACATAATTAATATAATGTTACATTATAGTTATATAACATATATTATGACATTTATGTCATTAAAACAATTATAACTATAGTTATATTTTGTTATAAAATACCAAACAGCCCCTTATATTCTTGGCTTTTACTATAAACCACTAAACTTCTATAAATCACAAATCAATCCCAAATTATATTTCATTGTTACACTTATAATATACCTTATATTATAATCCTTAAACCTTAATATAATTATAACCTATATTTTTAAAGGCTATAATTTTCGAACAGCCCTAGGACTGTTTTAATTAAATTCTCACCACCAAACTTTGTAAATTCCAAATCTTCCCAATTATAATACATAGTTTTCTAATTCCATTAAAACTATATATATACATATATCTTTATAAAACCTTATATATAACTCCAAAAATTACCAAACTATACCAAAAGGTTATAAATATTATTCCTAACCTTATACTTCCTCTAAATCTCGGTTTCTACACATATGTTACCCATTTGTAACAATGTTATAAAATACCATATATTATACTTATATAATTCATATAAACTCCAAATTTAACCAAATAAACTTCTAAAAATTCCTAATAACTTAAGGACTGTACTAAATTCCATTTAGTACCCCAAGTTTCGGAAATTACATTATAGCCCCATCTCTTATAAATCTTTTACAATTTAATACTATCTTAATATAAGTGTATTTTAATTTCTAAAATTTCCAAACTTGGTCAAAGTCTCCTATAGTCAACTTTGACTTCTAATACCAAATGGAACCAAACTTTCGGTAATACCAAACTTACCCTATACTTTTCTATTTTTACAATTTTGACACAAAACTTTATAAAATGTTATAATTTTTATTAAATTCATTTAAAAACCCTAAATTCCTCTAAATTAAGCCCACGGCTTATATTTTCCAGTAATTATGATTTGGCCCCAAACTTAATTATATAAGCATAAATTTAACTAAATAAGCTTATAAACTTAAATTAAAATGGCCTAATGACATGGCCTTATTACAACCTTGGACTTGCAAAATAAATTACACTTTAAATGTCTCAAAATATAGTATAACTCACGGCCTCACTTTAGTTTAATATTTTTCCACATAATGTCATAATTTGACCATTATGTTAATTAAATCACTTAAATGACTAGCTTAATTTATCTTAGTCATTTTTTCCATTTCTAGGTTAATATAACCCATAGTTAAACTCCACTCTCGGCACAATTTATATATGTGCTTAAAAATCATAAAAATCATAAGTTTAAGGTGTTTATACCTTGATTTCTCCTTGTATGGCTCGGCAGCTTAGAGGTAAATTCACCACACTATTTAGACATGTTTAATACACCAAAATAAGATATGGTTATACTCCAAGCTTGAGCTTAACCATAAGGAACAATTAATGTAAGATTTAAGGCAAAAATCACCTTAAAAATGCAAGGGAAGTTCCAATGGGTTTTCGGCCTGTACCAAGCACACCTAATGGTGTTAAATTCACCATATCAACATAGGAAATAGCTAGACAACAACAAGCTTCTATGGTAATTGATTTTACCTTGGAAAAATGCCTTAAAAGAGGGTATTTCCTTTGGATCTCGGCCACCCTTGCTCCAAATGGCTAACCAACTGAATGAACATGTAATATGAAGATTATGAGTGTATAAACTCATAAAAATCCAAATAAGAAAACCGGATGGAGAGTGGAGAGGCTTAAGGTATGTTTTTACCTTAAAATGCAAATTTGAACCTTGGCCCCTAGACTTGCTTCAGCCGAGTTTGGATGTTGTTCTAACCTTAGAACACTGAGAATGAGCCATAGGAATTGATGAGCCACGAGATCTAAGTGTAGGTAGTGAAGAGATGAAGAAAAAGAGCTAAAAATGACCTTAAAACCTTACCTTAAGAGCTTAGGAGTTAGATCTGCCTTCCATGCTCAAGAACAAGGCTTGAGAGGTTCTAGGAAGGGAGGGAGCTCGGCTGGAATGGGTGGAATCGGATAGAAGGCAAGGGAAATGATTGAAATGGTGTTAAATGATTGAAAAAGCAAGTTTACTATTGCAAATTGGTATTAGGTAGCTAATTGTCAATCTATGTTTTGTGAGCTGTCTCCCCTCTTCCTTGCCTGCCGACTGCCATGGGGTCAAATGGGTCATTAATTGACCATTGACCATACTTGGTCAATATTGACTCAACGGCCCCCTTTTAGGGTTTTATTAATATTTTAATATTAAATTTGTAAAAATTTGTAAATTTCTGGAATTAAATTCCTAATATGATATAATGTGATGTATTATCATATTTAAAGGTAATTATAACCTTTAAGCCCATTAAAAACCAATTTAGAAGGCAATTACACAAAAATGTGCTTTAAGGTGTTTTAGTGCACATTTTGTGTTGCAAGGTGCTTCTGAGCTTAGCTTTCTTTGATAATAGTTTTGTTGTGTTCCTTACTTCATTATAATACTTAGGAATCCACTTTGGATCCTATTTGAGGTCATACAATCTTTATGGTGTCTTAAAGCACATTTTTGGCTTTACCGATCTTAAGGCGTGTTTTGCCTTGTTGAGATCTTTTAGATTGTTCCCCAATAATATTTAGATGTTTATTAACCATCTTAGATCATTAGTAGATCATTTAATTAATTTTTAAAGGTTAGGGGTATTTCATGTAGAGTAATGCTAATTGAACGTGAAAAAGGTAATCTAGTATGTTTCCCCCATTTGACATGAATGACAAATGCGGGCAGAAACATTATAAAAAGAAATTAAATTCTGAGAAGCAAGAAACCGTAAAGCTGTAGATCCCGGGTGTGCTAGCCGCAAGTGCCAAGAAGCGGGTGTGGTGGTGGTGTGGAGGGCGGTGGCTGGTGGTCAAATAGGGTAAAGATCACCCCGACTATTGTACCAGTGGATCACTTTCTTGCTGCGTAGATCCTTGACAGAGAAACCAAATGGGTTAAATTCGAATGAACAATTATTATTAGTGGTAAATTTGCGAACCAAAATTAAGTTTTTTTAAATGAGAGAGGGGGAGACAAGGACATCTTGTAAACTAAAGAGGGGAATACGAGTGGAGCCAAGCGAGATTGCGCAGTGAAAGAGAGAAAGAAGAATGCAGGAAAATATGATCGGTTGTAAGTCTAATACCATGTGAGAGAAGAGAGTTAATCAACAAGGTTGTTACTATTGTATTTAATGATATATATATATATAATTATAATACATGAGAAGTGAGGCCTACAATTAAGGAGGAGAATCCTACAAGTTAGGAATACACAACGGTAAATAACATACATAATATATTTTCTAACAAAGAGAGTGAATATGTTCCATGTTCGTCGGTTAAGGTTGTAAAATTACCTTCAGTGAAGAGAATGAAAAACTACGCGTTCGCCATTTAGGGTTGCAAAGTTACTGAGAGTGAAGATGAAGAGAGGCCGGCGTACACACATCAACAACAAACCCGACAAACAACTGGAAGAACCGCAAGATGGCAAATAAAATCATGAGTTATAAAGGCAGAAGATTTGACAAAACCAAACTTGATTTTTGTTAGAGCGCAGCCCCTGTCTGATCAATATGATCGAGATCAGTTACCAACTGTGTAATAGGCAATGATTTTAGAGAGAGAAGCTCTCAACTCTCTCTAAGTCTATTTTCCCTGTTGCATCTGCCATAGGTAGAGGATGCAAACCCAAAGCCACTGTTCCATTGCCTGGGGTGTTTGCGAGTTCGACACCGATCAATCAAACAGTTCCAGTAGTTGCTTCGGTGCTCCGAAGAAGGCGCTTGTCTTTGGGAGTCGGGATAAGAAGAAGGAGGAAGTCGAAGCTGTAAATCTGGAAGATGACAAGGATAAAGGGGATGGTTTAGAGGAACTGCTTCGAGCTTCTACTAAGAGATCTTAGGTGGATATTGCAAAGATCCCCCAAGCGAAGAAGTCCTGGAGTGATGTGGTCGCTAATAACCATGACAGGGAGAATTGCCTAAGCTTGGAAATGTTTCAGGAAGACGACTCCCCGGTTCTCAAATTCAAAAAAGAGGAGGTCAAATCGGAAATTGAATACTGGCAATATTCTCTTGTTAGGGCTGCCATGGGATTCCAATGTCCCTTCCCGATGATAGAAATATTTGTTCAATCGAAATGGAGTAAAATCGCTTCGCCCAGGATCTATCAAAATGACTCTAGCGTTTTCATTTTCTGATTTGAGCGTCAGGAAGAGATGATGCATATTATAGAGAGTGGTCCTTGGTTTTTACGAGGTAACCTTCCCTTGATCTTAAGAATCTGGTCACCTGGATGTAAACTGGATTTGGCAAACTTATCTTTGACCCCGTTCTGGATCAAGCTACCTAACTTGGATTTACAGTTTTGGTCCCCTAGAATGTTGAGAAGGATGGTGAGCAAAATTGGGAAGCCTATCTTAGTTGATAAGCTAACTGCATTAAAGGAAAAGATTGGTTTTGCCAGAATCCTAGTAGAGCTCGATGCTAGAGTGAAGCTGAAGGAGGAAATTATTCTGGAGTATGGAGAAGGGAATAAGTTTAATCAGAGAATAGTGTACGAATGGAGGCCTTGGTACTGCGAGGTGTGTAAATGCGTTGGTCATACATCTATGCGGTGTCAGAAGATGAAGGAGAAGGATGCTAGTATACCACAAGTAGCAGAGAAATGTAACGAGAATAATCTGGTAGTGAGCAAAGGGAATAAGGGTGTGGGATGTTCTAACCCCAAGAATCAGTTGAAGAAGATGAACACAGGGGCTGGTTCTAGCAAGGAGTCTGATCAGATAGACCTTGAGGGATGGACGACAGTAGTTGCTAAGAGGAGCTTAAGTAAAAACTTTGAACAGTTGGGAAAGGGGAGAGTTGGAAATACTCAGGGGGCTAGAATACCAATATGCCTGCTGGGTAGGTTCACATTGCATCTTGGAATATTAGAGGGCGGAATGCCCTGAATAAAAGAGCAGCAGTAGATAGCTTTGCTACGGTTAATAAGGTAAGTCTCTTTGCCATCTTGGAAACTAGGATTCAAGCAAATAAATTTGACAGTATTTCTGGTTGGTGGAAGAAGAAATGGAAGGGGTCACGATTCTGGATTTGGATAAGAATTGTAGAATCTTACTGTTATGGGATGATAATTTGTGGGAGGTCCAGTGTATAGAAATGAGCAATCAAATTATTCACTACAGAGTTACCTCTAGGAATGGTGAGATTTCCTTTTATTTATCAGCAGTTCATGCTGCTAATAAGTTAGCAGATAGAGAAATGCTATGGGAAGTTCTTAAAAGAATGGGTCAAGCCACGCAAGAGTCTTAGGTTATATTGGGTGATTTCAACTGCATGCTTAAACAAGGAGAGAAATCTGTGTGTAATGTTGTTGTGGATGATTCTGACCCTTGGTTTATAAGTTGTGTAGAAGACATTGATGTGCATGATTTAAAATTTCTGGTGCCCTCTACATGTGGACGAATAGGCATGTTCAAGATCCCTCGTCTAGAATGTGTTGTAAGTTGGACAGAGTCATGGTTAATAATAGTTGGATAAGCTCCATTGCTGAGTCTAGTGTTAAATTCTGCCCACCAGACGTTTCAGATCATTCTCCTACCCTGGTTTTGTTTGATAATGAAGATATCAGAGTTCTAAATATTTTTCAGATTTCGAAATATTTGGGTCACTAATGACAAGTACTTGGAGATAATCAAAGAAGGATGGTCGGTCAGTGTGGAAGGCTGCCCAATGTTTAAAATTGTGCAAAGGATGAAGGTTGTCAAAGCTAAGTTGGGGGGTTGAATAAGGTGAAGTTCTCCCAATAGTGAGATAAGGTAGATAAGAGCAAAGGAATTTGTATTTTTTTATAGTTACGGTAGTGAGAGGTTTCGAACCCAGGACCTTTGGTTCTAGGATACCACTCCTCTACCGACCAAGCCATAGGGGCTTGGCAGAGCAAAGGAATTTTGTATGATTCTCAGAAACGATTGATGAGAGAGCCGTTTGATAGAGATCTGATAGAGATGGAGAATACTCAGATTCAGGAGTATAACCATTCAGTTAGTTTGTTACATACCCAAGTGATGCAACAAGCTAAAGTGGATTGAATTCAGATGGGTGATGAGTCCAGTGTCTATTTCCACATAATTATGAATTCTAGAAGTAATAACTCTAGAATTCATGTGATGGTGGATGATTAAGGCAAGAGACTAATTAAAGAGGTGGAGATTGCTGATCATATAGTGCAGTTTTTAGTAACCTTCTCGGTAAGAAAATGAAAGATATGACCAATTGTGACTAGAATGTGTTTTTAAGGGGTAAAAAGATGACTGATGATCTCAATGAAAAGCTTACCTACCTGGTAACTGACAAAGAGATCTTGGGAGCTTTGAATTCCATAAAGAACACAAAGGCGCCTGGCCCAGACGAATTTAGTTCCTTATTTTTCAAATCTGCTTGACCTATCCTTGGGCATGATGTTAGCAGAGCTGTTAAGGATTTCTTTGAGAGGGGTAAACTACTAAAACAGGTGAACACTACTCTTATATCCTTCGTTCCTAAAGTAGTGAATCCTAATGTGGTCAAAGACTTGCGGCCTATAGCTTGTTGTAATGTGTTATACAAAGTCTTATCTAAAGTGATTACAACAAGGCTTAAGAAGGTGTTGCCTGAGATCATTAATGAATTGGAAGCCAAGTCCAGCGGTATGCACAACACATATAGCACACACATAACAAACAAGCACACACAACAAGCATCAAGGGACATCAAGGCAACCAAACAAGCAACACTCATGATCGGCGTCGGGTTGAGACCCGACCAGCCTAACCGAACCAACCCTTGTGCCACAAGCATGTCCAAGGGTGGTCTTGAACCGCCCCACGGTGAGTTCCCACGTCCTCACACCCCTTTGCCCGAAGGCATGGATGTGCGGGGCACTCCACTGAATGAACACCTTCCCTAGTGGAGCAACCCCAGTGCCAAGGCACCTTCAGTAGGGACACACTAGCGTGGGCCACACTGTGCACTCACCACCACCCGGACCATCTTGGCCATGCCGGACACAAGTCCCGACTTAGTGCGTCGCCCCTCACACTCCCACACTTGTCAAGTACGGAACCAGTCATACGACAAGTGCATGCTGGCATAACTCAATATCAGGGACACCGGCAGAGGGGGCAAGGCCCCGAAGCCGTTGGAGCCCACTTAACCCAGCTATAGATAATAGGACATGTTTTAGGCACTCACGTGTCTAGCCGGGTGCTCTCCAGGCAGCCTGGGGTGACTCACGACTAGTTCACCTAGCCGCCGGTGTGGGCTGCATGGGCCCAACACCGCTAAGGAGTCCAAGTGTCCCGACATCCCCATTCGTGGGTAAACTGTAGCCATTGAGGCTCTCGGGCACTTAGGTGCCCAGCCGGGACCCAGCCGTGTAAGGCTGCCTGGGGACAGGTCAGGGAGAAACTAACCAGCTGCCACAGTTCTCATCTCTGGAGCGAATGCGCTAAGCTTAGCAACCCCATATTCGACCAAGTATAAGGCTCTTGCTAGCGTGGGAAGCAAGGCTTCGCCATTTGGGCAAGGATGCGTTTCGGTGGCCAAACGTCCAGGCCGTGTCACGAGGTTGGTGAATGACACAGCAGTGACAAGTGACGGGTTCAAGGCCCAGACACGTTGTCATGTGCGGGAACCTAACGAGGTTATACAGGTAATGGGTTTGAGGCCTAGGTACTTGGCAGTGAGCTAGCTCACCAAGAATGAGAAGTGGGTGGAAATAGCTTTGTGCTAAATTGTGGTAACATGTCGGTAGCTGGGCTATGGTAGACATGACCAGACATCTTGTGGCATTTGTTGTCAAGGTGTGTCATGATTGAGTAATGACAAGGGAAAAGAGCGAGTCACGACTAGGCATGGCATCGTATGACACGGGCGTTGGCAGTGCTAGGCACGAGCGTTGGCTGTGGCTAGATGCGCGGGGCCAAGTTGGGTGACAAGGGCATGAGCACCTCTTGACACGGTGCGTTGGCAGTGCTTGGCACGGGCGCTGGCTGTGACAAGGTGCGAGGGTGTCTTGGGTGCGCGATGCGAGCAGTGATGTCAAGAGCGATGGGCGCTAGGACACGCTGAGGCGCGCTAAGGCATGCTACAGGTGTTGGGCGCTAGGCAGCAGCGAGGAGCACGGGTGTGCGCTAGGCGACAGGCGCCGTGGCTTCCGAAAACCTTGATTCTCGGGTTTTACCCGAAAGTCCTGGAAGTTCCTAATTTTGTGGGATGCTCTTGAGAGGTGGTTATTATCTTAGAGATAATAAAACCTAATATTCCCTTAACTAAAAGATATGTCTAGAAGCTGGTAGAAGAACATATATTAACTAGGTTAATTTTGGAAAGAGAAAATGTCTTTCCATGGGAAAATAAGTTTACCTTGGTGAAATTGGATTTCCTTCCCTAAAAATATTATCTGTGAAAGGTTCTCTAAGTTGTTGAGATTTCTTCGGGATAATTATTTCTAAAGTGTACCTAGGATAAACCGGTAGCAAATATCTCTCTAAGTGGTTAAGGATTGTTATCCTAACAAACCGAATAACTACTTCCTAAAATTGTGGAAAGAGGTTGAGATATTCTCTCAACTGGATAAGGATAGCTAGGCAGCCTTATCCCCTTTCCTTGTGGGCGGCACCTTTTTAGGAGAGGTTGTTACGAACCTTTCCTAGCTTATTGAGGGCGCCACTTATTTAGGAAGGTGGTTAGGAGGCGGCACCAAAGTAGCAAGGGTTGAGATCTCCTTGGCTAGCTGATTTAGGGTGCCACCTTTGTAGGAAGGTTTGTTGTTAGGCGCCTCCCTTTGTGGGAAGTTGAGATATTTAAGCGCCTAACTGACTAGAGAGAATCAGGGGAAGTTGTTGAGATTTTAAGGAGAGGGAATAAAGGAGTTTGTTTCCCTTATTATCTCAACCGAACCAAGAGGCCTATATAAGGCTAGTGAGATCATTGTTGGGCGGCATCAATGTTATTCAATCCATTCTATGCTAATCTATTCTAAGCTTTGGAAGCTAGAAAGTAGAGAGAGAATACTTACACCTTGATCTCACATAAACTTGAGCTACGTCACAACTGAGTTCTTCCCCAAGGAATTCTAGTGTGAGCGTGAGTGTTTCCCAAGTTCCTACCCCTAGTCCTGCAACATCCAACACTTACGAACTTGATTCAGAGACAAGTTCAGGGAGGCAAGGTTGCAGTGGAACTAGTTACCACGAAGTGGGCGGTATTCTCATTCTTGTATCCCCTTTTGGGTGCAAAGACGTAAAGGTTGGACCTTTACCACTCCTAGGAGTGTGGGAGTGTGTGAGTGTCTAGCCAAGGCGAAGTCTTGAAGCAGTCGTTACGGACTCGACAGGTTTTTTGGATTTTGGGGTAGGGTAATCTATTTGGAAGTCGCTCTATACTTTATATTGTATAGAACGTGAAGGATATAAACATTTGGAAACGATAAATAGAGTTGTTGGAGTCAATTTTACGTATTCATTTAACCTTGATTTTGTGTACCCATAATAGTTAATAAACGTTTACACTGATGATAGAAACATGTACACAATTGTGTATATGAATCATGGAGTCATAGTGTATATGAATCATGGAGTCAAAGTGTATATGAATCATGGAGTCATAGCGTATATAAATCATGGTGTATACTCATTTATTTCTATATATAAATATATATAAAAATAATCATGCGACACTTTTTTAATTTAGAAAAAACTATATTTTTAAATTTGTAATTATTTTTAAAGAATATTATTTCGATTAAAGTATGTATTTTGAACTGATATATGCTCCATCTTTTACATATATGTATAAACAACAATATTATAAGATTAAAAATAATTATACAATAGTCATATATATATACTCATGTAAAATTGTTGTATAAATAATAAATTATTCTATAATGATTATAACTAATTACTACCTACTATTTAAAATATAAGTCGAATTAAAAATATATCTAGACTTAAATTTATTTAACTTCATATCTTATTAAGATATTGTAAAAAGAAAAAGTATAAAAATATCAAAATGCAATTATTCACCGCGTATCTACTCTTACATATATATAAATAATTCCCTGCTAATAAAAGAAACAAAGAACAAAAAAAAAAGTCTTTCGTCTGCCGACGGAGAATCGGCTTCCATCGTGTAATCCTCGGATGGCCTCAAGTCGGAAAAGATATATCTAAAGGAGCTCGGCTACTGCAAAAATATGATTGGGGACAATGCTAAATTACAGCGACAGGTTATGCACAACATATGAATGGTGCGGAGTGGAGATTGAAGATTTGCTTATAATTGGATTCAAGGGTGGGATTATAGTGCCGAGATTCCTTCAAGTCAAAAACGAAGAGGTTAAGGCGCCGTTCAGAGTTTTGAAGCAAAAGTTTGGTTTATAAGCTTTTTCTTTAATCTACCCCTAGTTAACAAATAACTAATTGATATTAGATTATATTTTAATAAATAATAAACTAACATATGGTAGTCAAAAAGTAAACAAATGAGATTAATCCTTCAATAGGTGAACGAACGCACTCTAATTGAAAACGTACAGGGGGAGAGATTCGATGGGCAGCACCTGTAAAGTAAAGCCTGAGCTAACATGGTGGCTTGCTTGTATAAGAGGGCGTTCGATGTCAGCGAAAAAAAAAGAGCAGTAAACGCAGCAATAGCTGCGTTACAAATAATCCCTCTCCGGTTAACCAATTAGAAGCTCAGGATGGTTTATATGGTGGGTTCCATTGCAAAAAGGAACCTATATTTATGCGACACCCGTATCAATTTGTCTAGGGTGCTGCGCCAGTTGATCGAACGAATTTCCCCTTGGTTTGGGTATTACACGCTCAGTGTCCATTTGAAAGCTAGAATTCAGAAGTGTTGATTGTAGGTGACATTAGTCGTGAGATAAGAGCATTTTAGCAATTATTGCAAACTAGATCAGCTTTTGCCGGCATTTGTGTGAGTACTTCAAAGAACTTGTTTCTTCCTTGCAAGCTTAGCTGCATTATATATGATCAGAAAAATAATTAAAATATGATGGTATTGCTGCAATTGCTGTAACAGATATCATAGTTAAGGAAAAACAACCAAAAGAAAATTCATCTTTCAGATGGCAACAATACAATCAAATTTCCTATATAATTTAAAAACAAAAAACTGAACTACAAACTTCTACTCTATTTTCCTATCCATATTCTTAATGAGCTGGCCCATTTGCATCCTCCAATACATAAAATACGCCAACCCCAACCCAATAAGAATAAACATCCACACATAATCCTCTTGAGGACTCTCCATCACTTCCTCTATCCTAAACCATTCCCTACTACTACTACTACTACTACTCTCCACCGAATTCCCCTTAATACCCTCATCAACATACCCAAATACCACATACACTCTCCCACCACCACCTACCGTCATCGAGGTCGGAAACCCTTCATCCCTCCCGTCAATAAGCGCAATCTTGTCCACCACACTTCCTCTTCCCCAACTATCCTCACTCTTCACCACCCACGCACTCCCCGTCGGCGTCACAATCACCGCCGCCCCATCCTTTCTCACCACCAACCCATCACCACCCGCCAGATCCTCCGCTATCGACACCCTCCTTGCAGTCCCATCATCTACATTCACTTTAAACACCTTTCCTGTATTCGATTGCACCACTAACAAATATCCCTTACTGACATAACTCACCCCACTCAATCCACAATTAGCGTATGGTGCACTCGCATCCACCGGATCAAATCGTGTGAATATCTCCGCCTTTGAGAAGATTGAACCTTCGCCATTTATAGTCACTTTCCATATGAAATTATTCCCTGAATTCGTGATGTACACGTTTCCGTCAAAGTCAACAGCCATCCCATTCGCCATGTCGGAGGGAAAGAGATTGGGTTCAGATGAGGGGAGGTGGGTTAGGAAGATCCGGGTAAGGGTTTTGAGGTCGTAGGCGGCGAGAGCGTTGAAAGGGGGTTTTGTTGTTGAGGAGTGGACGGTGGCGAGGAGTCGGTGTTGGGTTGAGTCAACTGCGAGACGGAGGGAGGAATTGGCGGGCAGTGATGGATCGGTGAGGAGGGTGGAGACGACTCCCGCATCTGAGATGGTGTAGAAGGTTTGGTCACGAAGGGATCCGACAATGAAGTGATCGGATTTTGGATCCCAAGTTAGTCCATCTGGGTATAGGTTTGGGGAACGGAATTTGATGACATGGCGGTCCCTGGCTATGACGCAGACGGAGAGGTGAAGGAGGATGGTGATGATGATGAATCTGAGATTGGGCATGATTTGTGAATCTGGGGGTGCGGATTTGTGCGAGTGGGGTTTCTTGTTTTCCGTCTGTTATAGTCGCCGATTGAACTTTCTATTTTTTGGTCAGTGCGTTGTTGGTATTGGCCCGGATATGGTGGTCTGCTAGAATAAATAACAAAGCTAAATATCTCAATAACTGGACTTTATAATACATCGAATAACTATTTTAAAAAAACATCTAATAACGTGTAA
The DNA here is from genome assembly GCA_023374045.1 of Limonium bicolor. Lineage (NCBI taxonomy): Eukaryota > Viridiplantae > Streptophyta > Magnoliopsida > Caryophyllales > Plumbaginaceae > Limonium > Limonium bicolor. Next base: position 146,618,428 of record CM041780.1, read on the forward strand.
TTTTACCGGTATAAAGACATGTAATTAACCTAGTTGAGTTATTCGAAGATACTCCCTCCGTCCTGAATTGACCGTCCGGTTTACTATTTGGACATGTCGTTTGACTTCAATTTTTAACATATAAGATAAATTAATTTTGAAATTTTAAATTTTGCATATGATTCCTTATATGATAAACTATATGTTACAAAATTTAATTTTATAAAATTATTTTATCTTATATGCTTAATATTGAAGTGGAAAAATGTGCCATAAAGCAAACAGGGTCAATTCAGGACGGAGGGAGTAAATAAAACTACCTAGACAACTCTGCTAATGAAATACCGTAGGCAATAGACTAGTACAAACAAACAGAGGTAAGTAGAAGAAATTAATGGTAATAAATTTGTTAATGAAACTGAGAAACAATATCTAGAAAACTGAAGTGCAATTTGTTTTTGTTTGTCTCCATTATTTACCAACTTTTCTTGATTGTTTTTTTACATGACTCGGGCTCACTTATTATTATTTTCAAGATGCCATGTTTGTTTGACCGAGATTGAAATACATTTAGGTTCAGATCTTGAAAAAAAGGCAAGGCAAGAAGGAGCCGAACAATACAAATAATTACAGAAGCACTCCTTAAGAAGAAAAATTCATATCAGGGAACCACACAAAATACAAATATTCGTCACTCTTATAGCTACTTTTGTTTGCCTTTTTTCCCTACAAGTTAATATTTGGAAGATGAGAAAGAATACCTCACGACACTGTCTGTTAGGACCGGGCAACTGCGAACTATATGCCTGATGTAGCTATTCAACCTGCGACAAAGGTTTGTTTATAAGTAACAAATTAAAAAACGGTCAGGAGTAAACTGAATTATGAATAATTAGCTCGGATGCACACCAAAAAATGGGAAACAGAATGCAAAACATGGAAGAATAGGCAGATATGTATCTGCTGAGCTTGTTCGATGCTATCTGAATGGTAAAGGCTATACCAACCTAAAAAGTAAACGAGGAACATAGTCTATCAGAGTTCAGAAAATGTAAATATAAAGAAGCAAATCGAGGGAACCACATAACTCAGAGATATCTAATTCCAATTATGTTAATTCCAAGTGTAAGAAACATCGAAGCAGTAAGTTTAAGGTAGGTACTGCTCCGCACAAATAAGAACTATGATAATCAATCCACACAGAGTTTAGAAAACCATGTTTATGTTGCATATTTGAGCTAATTTTATGTTGCATCTTTAGACATTTTACCAAGAAATCGAAAAGTTCTGTAACAATCATAATTGCTCTCCAGCATCAATTCCACATAAGTCCTCCCACAAAAAGATCGTCTTTGACATCTGCATAAAGTATATAAGGTTGTAGATATGCACTCATATTCCATTCTCAGAATGTTGAAAAAGTAAAGTGGATTTACTCAGAATTTTCTAGGTTCCTTGGAACATATTGGAAATGTGGCCACTGGTAGACCTACTGGGGTACATTGGGGCCAGGGCTACATCCCCTTTCAAAAATCATATAGGCACGATTAGTTTTTTTAACCAATGGGAACAATTAGCTTGAATATGTACAATTAATTATGTATACACCTTCATTATTGAGAGAAAACAAAATCCTTTTTATAGTGGGTTTCTGTTTTCAATAAATACTCTTTCTATAATACTTTTTTTAATTGACAAACAAGATAGTTCAGTACAAAGAAGAGAAACAGAAGAAACAGCTAAAAAGTGAAAAACAAATAAAAGAAACTGAAACAGTCCCACAAAACAGTCAAAACCAATCAAACTGATCTTATATTTACAGACAATGCAAGTTGTCCCACTCCACCAGATATTCAGATCTTGAATGATCTTTTTAACGCACTTCTTAGTACTTGTATAAGATGCAATTCCATAGATTGTAAAATGTAAATGCATGATCTGATAGTAGCAGCCCTCACTTTGAAAAGAATATGGCCCTTTTTCTAGGCCTTTGACAGAACACGCATAGAGTTATCAAATCCATACCTAGCCAGTTTCTCCTTGCACCAGCCTTAACTTCAGCTACAAATGGGCAAACGAAGAAAAGGTGGTTCCAAGGTTCATTTTTCTCACAGAAAACACATTTTTGTGAATCAATAGAGTTTCACTTCATAATTATATCCTTCAAGGCTAGCCTATTCTCACAAGCAATCCACCGGATAAATATATATTGTTGGGCATGTTAAGGCTATTCCAAATCACTTTATCTCATAGCATATATGGCTGATCAGGATGGAAATATTTTCATAATCACAATTTCCCCACCATATATGACCACTTTTAGTATCTCCACCCATAGATAAAAAAAAAGAAGAGGAGATTCATCTCCACATGGGACATCAATCTGGATAACGAACAGGGCCTAAATCATCTTTATATCCGGGTTGAAAAATTCATCTCAAAGCTTCATTAACAGCTTTTGACCCCAAAGACTGTAGTTTTAGATCTCACCCTCCAGATACTTCTCTATAAATCTCACTTGCCTTAATCTTTCATTTTCTCTTCTTTAAATCCTTCTTTCCATATTCAATCTCAGTATTGTTTTCACAACATAACAGATAACTAATGAAAGGAGAGAGCATTGTCGTGAAGAGAAGGGATATGGTATAGAAGCAAGGACACAACTTGCATACTTAGTTGCAATAGTTTTCTAAAGCCCAGAAATCGAGATGAAAATAAAGATTTCTAAAGCAATAGTCGATAATTGCTAACAAATACACCTTGAAAATCACAAACCTTGGGGAAACCATTCTTTCCACGAAATTAACAAGTGAAATAACTTAGCTCATATGGTGGTTGTAGTTAACTTAACTAAAAGGTGAGGCATTGATACTGAGATCGGATGAAGTAAATAAATAATCTTTATATGAAAACCAGATCAAAAGAAGGGTGAAATCCTGGTTATATTTGACGACAATTTTACAACATTTTTAGGTGATCCTGCTTTCTCCTCAGATAACATACATACTGCCACGGCCAAACAAAACAGCTAAAAAAATGCTGAGGCGAACATGTGACTAAAGGTCAAAGTCCTCCAAAAGCCAAAAGGCGTCTGCTGCTAATCAAACAACCTAAAAACATTGCAGAGTTCAATCCAAACACAAGTCAATCATCAAGACCCAACAAAAGCATTCTCATATGCCACTAATTTGATCTCTGAATTTTATAAACAAAAACCCAATCTAAATCCGTCGAACCCAAATTTCACAGAATCGGGATGTTTCTCACCTTTGAATGAAGTTCGCGCCAGTTTGTCTAGTGACGCCGCTTCAATTGTGGGATGGGTAAACAAAGACAGAATCCGTGATTGTACAGCCGTTATTCGAGAGGAGAGGAAATTTCAGAATGAGGTTGAGGAAGAAAGAAGAATTCTAGGAAAGCTCGAGCGCTGCGTTTGGGTATAGATCAAAAATACCGATGGATAGGGAAACAAAATCTAAAATAACGTTCAAAAACAAAAATAATACTCTCGTCCTGAATTGACCGTCATAATTGAAGAGACGATTTCTCCCCACTCCTTGCAGGAAGTATTCAAGATGCCGTTCTCCCATCTCTCTCCTCTCCAATACTCCCTGATAGGGGTGTTCATGGAAAACCGGAACCGTCAAACCGAACCGGAATCGGTGAAACCGAAACCGGAAACCCGGTTAACTGAAGTCATTTGCCGGTTCGGTTAACCGAAACCGTTTAGTTTCCCGGTTCCGGTTCCGGTTCCGGTTATTGATTTTGACGAATCCGGTTAATCGAAAAAACTGTTTAAGCATTTTATTTTTTAATTTTTTTAATTTTTTTAAGTATAAGTATAAAACTATATGGTTAATCATTAGATTTACCAAAAATAAATGTACAATTATATAGTTAATGGTTAGAATTATACCAAAATCAATAAAATCTTATCAAAATCGACGGTTAACCGGTTTAATATCGCACCAAAACCGGAAAAACCGCACATTGTTTACTAATTATAAGAAAAAAACACATAAATCTACATCATTTCGGTTAACCGTTAAACCGGTAAAACCGCACCGAAACCGACGGTTAACCCGGTTAACTGCTTCTAAATGAACCGGTTACGGTTATTAAATTTGACTAACCGACAATCCGGTCCCTGACCCTTCCTTTTTCCCCTCAACAACCATGTTAGCCGCCCTCCATTTACCACTAACCCACCCAACAATCTCACCTCCGCCACCCAATCACCTAAATCCACCTCAAAACTCTTTCCTGTCACTACAACACCACAAAATCTCAGAACACCAAAACCCCACTGCATATACGCCCGTATCCTGCACCTACCTCACCAAATACATCCATAAACCACCACAAAATATGTACCACCTTTTCCACCCTTTACAGTACTAATCTGCAAGGCGTATAGGGAATAGAGGTCGTAACCTGAAGCGGCTTAATCCCGTTGTGGAGATGCTGAGGGACGGGGGAAAGCGCAGGAGGGTTTCTCTCAAAAGGTCAAAGCCCGCCGGTAACAAGCAGAGAGGAAGTGGACCTCGCTGGAAGGAAAGCGTACACAAATATAAGCCCTCAAGGGACGACAGCCAAGACACATTCGAAGGAGTGGGGAGAAATCCCCTCCTACCACAATCTTAGCAGAGAAGTGTCGGAATATCAATTGGCAGATTCGCCAGACGGTCCAGAATCTACATATGCAGAAAGGTGGGAAAATGGTCCTAGAAAGCTTTTACTTTTGTTGATGTCAGACACGTAAAAGATGCCAAAAGAGTGATCGAAGGTATTCAAGGCTGGCGATTAAACGGGAGTAAACTTTGGGCTAGAATGGAATTCCAAGGTCATAGAGATAGAAGGGAAGGGGTCAGACCAAGATATGTAGAAATTTTGGTGACAACGGGAGAAGCTCGGAATATAAAGAAATATTGGATTCGAAAAGAAAAAAGCTCGGCGCTATCTAGGCTATCGTTATATGTCAAAGCAGATATAGAGATGAAATCGTGTCTAGAGAAATGTGTAGTTTTTTTGAAGGAAACTAGTTATCAGCATAATATATATCAAAACGTGGCTAACGTTTCCAACCTGTTACAAAAGTTTGATTCTTGTGCAGCAATCATTTCAGCTTCAAGCTTGCAAGCTTGACTAATAGATGCAGAGACATTTGTCCTATCCCATATTTTCCATTCAAAAGACGGATTTGGACTTCTACTAACTAAAACCGCTAGAAAATTAGTTTGAAAGTCATTACATAACTGCAGTCTAATTGGCATATTACAAAATACATCAGTAGAGTAACTAGAGAAAAGTAAAGATTCTTCTTTTGCTCTATTGATGATTTCCTCCATCTTTTCTAACATTTCTTCGTTGTTGATGAGCACCAGCATCTTCCATCTCCCCTTTCTCTCGTAGACTTGTTGTAGCCCGTACCGAATGGTGTCAATGTCCACCAAGTTGTCTGCTACTATGCTCCTTGATTTCCTGTTAAAAGCTAATTCCAGGTCACCGAATGATTCATAATTATACCACTCGAAATCATACTCATACCCATTCTTCTTTTACAACAAGTAGACATCAAGAGTTCATCTTTATGCATGAAATTGTTGCTATGGCAAACAGGAGGGAGTCTGTTCTTTTTCATATTGTACTGGTAAGCTTCAGTAAAGGCTAAGTTTGAATTGATACATTCAATCATAGCCATCTCAGGGTTGTGTCGAACCTTATTTCTTGCATCATAGATAGCCCACATGAGGTTAATAACCTTGGCTACTTTCTGTCTATTCCAATAGTGAGACTTTGATATAATCCAGTCTTGTATAGAGTTTTCACTCTGGGCAGGGAGGTTGTCGATATCCACAATGTTGCTCCAGTAGTCTCTTGAGGACCAGCACTTAAAAATGTTGTGGGAATCAGTATCCTTGTCACCACATAGGAAGCAAGAATCTGACCCTCCAATTCTTTTTGAAAGGTTTCCTAGGTAGGGAGTAATTTTGCTAAGAAATTTCCAAGCAAACAGTTTTGCTCTAGGAGGAGATAAGGAGTAATCCATTTTCTTCTCGAGTTCAGAGTAGTGAGTCGAGGGAGAGGACGATCCTTCATTCCTATGGTGTTCAGTGAGTTTTGTGTAACTAGAGCTGACAGAGTAAGTACCAGATTTGTTCCCTTTCCAGGTCCAAGTGTTTTTCTTGGCTAGGTCAAATTTGGTTCCCAAGATATCATGTATGTCAACAGGATGGAAGATCAAATCAATGAGGGGCTGGTTCCACGACAAGTTCATATCATTGAAAAGGTAGTTGTTGAGTAAAATCTATACATTAATGTATATAGATTTATAGCAAACTAATAGGCAAGTGCACCTAGTCGGAGTAGTACAACAAGTGTCGTATCCACAGGGAAATTGTTCAATTATCCTAGTCTCGATATTTAATTAAAACAGTAAAAAGGGGGTTTAGCCGGAGGCAAGCTTGATTTGTTTTAGGATCAGTGCAAATATAATAAACGCAGTAAAATAAGGTGAATTAATTGATGTGGATGGAAAAAGGTATCCTAGGATAGCGGGGGAATTGCCTAAATTACTTAAACAGATTTATAACCTTGTCTCAATTATTTATTGTCTATTAGAGTTAATAAGTGTCAGTTACGAACTCTTAGTAATAGCCTCAGTATTTTCCTGCTCAATCCGGAGTGTAAATACCAAGGTTTATTCCTTTGTGGTACTTGACTATCTCAAAATCATATGTTGATAGTTACCATAAAAATGCAGTAGTTTGTCACGCAAAGCATTTAACAATATTTGCTGAAAGGAATTAAAACAAGTTTAATAAGAGAGACAGGTGATAAATATTTATTTAAGTAATATTAAGATCAAACCCCATCCTAGGATACAAATGAAAATTACTCAGACATTAACGGGAATAAAAAGATAGCACAGATAGAATTAGCCATTATTTCAGAGAAAGAACGGGTCTGCACTCGCTCTCACTTCTGCTGCCTCTCTTCTCTTTCTTTTGTTTTTGCTGAGTACGTGAGTATGGAGTGTTGCGGTGTTACGGGAGAAAATGAATGGAAGAGAATGGTGGAGTGTGATGAGCGATCGTCTATTTTCTTTAATCTCCCATACATCATTTATCGTTGAAGGTGCTGGGTTTATATAGAAGCAGAGGAAGGTTGAAGATAGAGCTGGAGAGGAGACAGAGCTGAGTACGCGTGAGGGATTTAAGGCAGACGCCTGATATTGCTGAAGGAGTAGATAGATATGTTTGCAGGCGCCGAAGAAAATTGAGGAAGACGGTCGGCGTAGTTGCAGCTCTATTTGTTGTCTGGTCTTTTTTACACGGACAGCTTATCTCTTGTCCGTCCAAATTTGGGCGGACGTCTCCAATTGTTGTCCGGTTATTTATCCACGAACAGATTGTATTGTTTTCCTGTCCTGCCTTATTTCCACGGACGTCACACAACTCTCGATTCTTTCTTGTCCGGGCAAATATCCACGGACACATTTCTTTCTTGTCCGGGCAAATATCCACGGACGGATCCTTCAATTAGCCGCGTCCGAACCAGTGTCCGGACCAGCACTGGTTCGGACGGTTGTATTTTTTGTTGCGTCCGTGCTTTTCTCCGCGGACGCGCCTCGGACACACACAGTCTTGTCCGTTCTTTTTTCATCGGACGGAGCACAGACACAATTTACACCGTCCGGACCTCGGTGGTTCGGACGATAAATGTTTTGCTCCTAAAATATTCGTTTTAGCTCCGATTTGAGATTCGTCTGCGCCTATGCGTTCGTCTCTTCGTTTACTTTGCTCCTAGCTTGGTTTTCCTCATGTTTAACCAATAAATTTGTGAGATAACCAATAAAACATAAACTAGCGGAAAAACATACCAAAGTGGAGAAATGAGCAAGAAAAGTGCTAATATAATATATGAAATACACCTATAAAACATGCTCATTTGGACACTTATCACACCCCCACAGTTACCTTTTTGCTTGTCCTCAAGCAAAACCATGTACCCAAGTAAGTAGGAAATGCTCAATACTAACAAATATTATTATGAAGGGTAGGATAAAGAGGTGAACAGTTCATGATCTCAAACTTTTTGAGGAGTGTGATCCATCAACTACTGGTGGCAAAGTGTACTCAGGGTAAAAATAAAAATTAGAGTTTCGGGGTATGATCCGGAGTACTTCAATGCTTCTTAGTTAAGGTGACTTTGAGAACTTTTACCACGGCCAACTTCTCTCAAGAATGGGCATTGAGGAGAAAACAAAAGGAAAAATAGATTATACATTTGTTTCACTTTTGCATAAGAGATGAGAAGATAATATGTAGGCATCAAGCCTTTGTATTTAAGAACACTCAACTCTCTTTTGTTGGTTACCAATGGCGTCTCATAAGTCCTTTATTTATTATTTATTCATTTATTAGACAGAGAAGCACCCCTTAGCAATCCCTAAGAAAGAAGACAGAAGGAATCCCTGAGCAATAAAATCCAACCATTGCAGATCATTTGGTCACACCGCATAAAAAATGCTCCTCAAAAGTAATCAAAATTTAAAATTTTTGTACCATTTATCCCACAATTCATAACAGTATTTGTTTTTAAAGAGAACAACCCACATCAGCAGGGTCCATAATTTAAATTTGGACAAACGCAAGATAAGGAGAGAGTTTAAACATTTTAGCACAAAATTACACCGAAAAGGGCACTCACCCCCACACTTAAATTGAACAATGTCCTCATTGTTCACCAGAAAAACAAAGGAAAGTTTCAGAAGACCTTTTCGGTCAGTAGATAAAATAGAGAGAACACAAAGGTCATAAATAAACATTTTTAGCACAGAAACTCTCCACAGCAGATTTTATTTAAATAAAAGCATAATTAAAGAGACTGGTACTCCCCTGAGATTATTTTTGCTAGCGTTTAAAAGAGTTCCCCCACACTTGAGCTTCAGCCTCAAGTAGCGTAGCTTGGTTGCGGTGTAGACATGAAGTTGCACCTGCATAAGATACTAGAACCAACCATACTACGAACGGGGTTTAGAGTTTAGCAAAAACAAAATTTAAAGAGAATCTAAAAATTGAGAGAGCATAAAAGCAAATAAAAGAAAAGTTCATCCGGGGTGCCTCCCGGAAAGCTGCCCTTCTTTAACGTCTTTGGCTAGATGCTTTGTTGTTAGATCAAACCTGGGGGTGGTTATGAGGAGGAGTCCAAAGCATGACTCGATGGTATTTTTGAGTGTTCACCTGGATGCATGTTTTCTTTTCTTATCCCGCTTTTTATCAGGGATTGGTGGTGGTATCTCTGTAATGGACATGCCGTCAGGAAGGATGACAAAGAGAAGTGGGGATGATGGTGATTGAGTGTCCCTCACAAACTTGAGATCCTTGGATTTGTTATCTGGAGACCTTCCTGATGCAAACTCCAGCTTTTCATTATAAGCTTGAAGGGTGATCGTCCCCTGGGCCACCCAAATGTGCACATTGGTTGTGGCAAGGAAAGGTCGTCCAAGGATGAGAGGTGTAGTGGAGTTCTCTTCGATGTCCAAAATGACAAAATCGCATGGGAAGTATAAGTGTTCCACTTTAATGATAACATCCTCCACCACTCCGCTTGGGTAAGCTACCGAACCATCCGCCAGTTGAAGGGTCATCTTGGTCTTTTTCATTTCTCCAATTCCCAGCTTTTTGAAAGTGGAGAGGGGCATCAAATTTATGGAGGCACCCAGATCGCATAGGGAGTATGAAAATGAGGTGCTACCAATTGTGACTGGAATGGTGAAGCTACCTGGATCATTGCATTTCGAAGGTAGTGGTTGTTTCAGAATAGCTGAGCAAGCTACATTGAGTGGTACGGTACCTACTTCGACCAATTTTGTTTTGTTGGAGATAAGGTGTTTGAGAAATTTGGCGTAGTTTGGCATTTTGGCAATGTGGTCTACAAATAGTATGTTGACGTTTAGTTGTTTCAGCATTGCCAAAAACTTCCCATATTCATTATCCAATTTCTGTTTTAGGAGTCGGTTGGGAAATGGTAGAGGCGGTTCTTGTGGAGAAGGTTTTGGAGCTGATGCAATAGTGAGAATGCTGGGAGATGTCTTATCTACTGGGACCTCAACTCTTTCTTCACTATCCTCTTTGGATTCTTCTGACCTTTGCGGGATGTGAATCTCGTTGGTTTTTCTACCGCTTCTCAAGGTTATCGCCTTAACCTCTTCTTCTTCTTCTTCTTCTTCAAAGTCGAGCTTTTCATTTTCATAGCCGGCCACCAAGTCCTTAAGGTAGGTATTCTCGGACTGAATGCGATTTTTATAGACTGTGGCGGTGCTTTCCAGTTCAGCTACATTCCTTTTGGAAGTTTCGATTGCTATTACCCACTCTTGAAGGGAAGGGTCAAGTTTTGGAACCTCAACTATTTTGGCCACCTCTAACTTTTCTTTATTGTGTTCCTTCACATAGATGCATTTGGCTTACTCTTTTGGATTTGGCTCCGGTTGGCTTGGGAGAGTCCCAGGCGGTCTTCGAGCAAGTTGTTCTGCAATTTGATTGAATTTACCTTCGATTTTTTGGTTGAAAGCTTCTTGTGCATAAAGCTGGCTTTGAGTCATAGACATGTATCCCTTCATCATCTCTTTGAGTTCCGCGTTTGGATCAATAGAGGATGAAGATGGTTGTTGTTGTTGGTGGAAACCTGGAGGGGCACCTTGTGCTCTATAACCCATATTAGAGTTTGGTTGGGGTCTGTTTCCCTGATAGGTATTGGAACTGCTGTTCTGCCCTCCTTGGTTTTGATCATTGTTTTTCCATGAGAAATTCGGGTGATTTCTCCATGGGTAGTTGTTGTTGAAGTTATTGTTGTAGGAATTACCGGGGCGGTTTCCTATGAAGTGTGCATCTTCGTACTAGCTTTTACCTTCGCATTGATGAGTTTCATGAGGACCGGCGCATATGACACATCCTTCTGCAGATGAACCTGGACGCGAGGAAGCTATTGTCTTTACGATTTCGTTTTGGGATGTTGGTAGCTTCTCCACCATCTTTGCAAGGGATGAGATCTGGGCTGATAAATGATCTGTAGGCTCAACATGGAGTAGGCCTGCTGCTCGTGGCGTTCTTCCTTTTGATCTCGTCCACTGTCTTGTATTGCTCGTCATGGTTTCGAGAAGGTTCATCCCTTCTTGAGGAGATTTCATCATGAAACTTCCTCCTGCAGAGGAATTTACGAGTAGTCGATTTCCATCATCCAGGCCATTGAAGAATGACAGGCAGAGGGATTGATCGTCGAGACCATGGTGGGAACACTTCATCAGCATATCCTTGAATCTATCTCATGCGTCGTACAACGTTTCTCCCGGTTCCTGACAGAATGTCTTGATTTCACCGATCAATTGCCTTGTTCTACTGGTTGGGTAGTATTTGGCAAGGAACTTCTGGGCCATTTGCATCCATGTATGGATTGATCGGGAGGGAAGACTTCAGTACCACCTGTTTGCTGAATCTGACAACGAGTGAGGAAATAGTTGTAGACGGATTCTTTCTTTGACGTTGCCGATTTGACCAAAGGAATCACAGAAGTCTAGGAAGAGACTTAAATGATTTAGGGCTTCATCTGGATTTGCTCCACTAAACTTGCCTAAATCCCGGACGGCGGTGATGTAATGGGTTTTGAAAGCCCATCGTCCGGTTTCTAGCGGTGTTAGCTCGGGGAGAACTATGGCTGATGTCCTTCCTTCGGTATCCGGTTGGTGGTAATCAGAGAGGGCACAGTGTTGTGGTTGATTTTCATGGTCCATTTCATCTATGACTTGGTTTTCGGCCATGTCTTGATTTCTCTGGTTTCTTCGTGCTTGTAATAGAGTGCGCTCGGGTTTGGGTCTCGGACTGATAAGTGGAGAACCTCGGGTTCGAGTGTTTGGCATGCACAAAAGATAATTTGATTTGTGAGAAACTGCGAAATTAATCAGTAAATAGATAAAGAAAAGCAAAGATATTGGTTAGGCTGATAAACTTTAATTTAACAACAATTATATATATGTTTTTTATATTTTTTTATTATTATATTTTTAACAAGAGTATAATGACAGAAAATAAGTGAACAAAAAGAAACAAAGATAAATGCAGTTTAAGTAAATAATAAAATTAAAATAAAGAAAAAGGCAGAATTAAATTGCGGGAATTTAAATGACAAGGGAAATTAAATAACAGAAATTAAATGTTAGTGATTAGAGTACAAAATTTAAATGTTAGTGACAAGGGAATTTAAAGAACTGGAATTTAAATGACAGAATTTAAATGTTAGTAATTAGTTGACAGAAATTTAAATGACAGAAAATTAAATGACATAATTTAAAAGTTAGAAGTTAGATTACTGAAATTTAAATGTTAGAAGTTAGATTGCTGAAATTTAAAGGACACTGGAAATTTAAATGACTGGGAATAAAATGACGGTAAAGTAAATGACTGAAAATTAAATAACTGTAATTAATGCGGTATTTAAATTGCTGGAATTAGTAAATAACAGAAATTAATAGAAATAAAAATAAACAAACAACAAAATTAATATAAACAAAATATTATAGTATAACAAGTAAGCTACCGAAAAATTGATGGAATCAATTTCCCCGGCAACGGCGCCAAAAACTTGTTGAGTAAAATCTATACATTAATATATATAGATTTATAGCAAACTAATAGGCAAGTGCACCTAGTCGGAGTAGTACAACAAGTGTCGTATCCACAGGGAAATTGTTCAATTATCCTAGTCTCGGTATTTAATTAAAACAGTAAAAAGGGGGTTTAGCCGGAGGCAAGCTTGATTTGTTTTAGGATCAGTGCAAATATAATAAACGCAATAAAATAAGGTGAATTAATTGATGTGGATGGAAAAAGGTATCCTAGGATAGCGGGGGAATTGCCTAAATTACTTAAACAGATTTATAACCTTGTCTCAATTATTTATTGTCTATTAGAGTTAATAAGTGTCAGTTATGAACTCTTAGTAATAGCCTCAGTATTTTCCTGCTCAATCCGAAGTGTAAATACCAAGGTTTATTCCTTTGTGGTACTTGACTATCTCAAAATCATATGTTGATAGTTACCATAAAAATGCAGTAGTTTGTCACGCAAAGCATTTAACAATATTTGCTGAAAGGAATTAAAACAAGTTTAATAAGAGAGACAGGTGATAAATATTTATTTAAGTAATATTAAGATCAAACCCCATCCTAGGATACAAATGAAAATTACTCAGACATTAACGGGAATAAAAAGATAGCACAGATAGAATTAGCCATTATTTCAGAGAAAGAACGGGTCTGCACTCGCTCTCACTTCTACTGCCTCTCTTCTCTTTCTTTTGTTTTTGCAGAGTACGTGAGTATGGAGTGTTGTGGTGTTACGGGAGAAAATGAATGGAAGAGAATGGTGGAGTGTGATGAGCGATCGTCTGTTTTCTTTAATCTCCCATACATCATTTATCGTTGAAGGTGCTGGGTTTATATAGAAGCAGGGGAAGGTTGAAGATAGAGCTGGAGAGGAGACAGAGCTGAGTACGCGTGAGGGATTTAAGGCATGCGCCTGATATTGCTGAAGGAGTAGATAGATATGTTTGCAGGCGCCAAAGAAAATTGAGGAAGACGGTCGGCGTAGTTGCAGCTCTATTTGTTGTCCGGTCTTTTTTACACGGACAACTTATCTCTTGTCCGTCCAAATTTGGGCAGACGTCTCCAATTGTTGTCCGGTTATTTATCCACTGACAGATTGCATTGTTTTCCTGTCCTGCCTTATTTCCACGGACGTCACACAGCTCTCCATTCTTTCTTGTCCGGGTAAATATCCACGTACACATTTCTTTCTTGTCCGGGCAAATATCCACGGACGGATCCTTCAATTAGCCGCGTCCGAACCAGTGTCCGGACCAGCACTGGTTCAGACGGTTGTATTTTCTGTTGCGTCCGTGCTTTTCTCCACGGACGCGCCTCGGACACACACAGTCGTGTCCGTTCTTTTTTCATCGGACGGAGCACGGACACAGTTTACACTGTCCGAATCACCGTCCGGACCTTGGTGGTTCGGACGATAATTGTTTTGCTCCTAAAATATTCGTTTTAGCTCCGATTTGAGATCCGTCTGCGCCTATGCGTTCGTCTCTTCGTCTACTTTGCTCCTAGCTTGGTTTTCCTCATGTTTAACCAATACATTTGTGAGATAACCAATAAAACATAAACTAGAGGAAAAACATACCAAAGTGGAGAAATGAGCAAGAAAAGTGCTAATATAATATATGAAATACACCTATAAAAATGCTCATTTGGACACTTATCAGTAGTTAACTGTTTTGTTGTTCAGGTTTGGGTTTGCAATAGGAGTTCTTGGGTTATTGTTGGAAATCCAGGGATGGTCCCAAATCAGGGTATCTTCTCCATTACCTAACTCTTTATGTGCTCCCAATTTGAGCATTTCTATAGACGACAGAAGAGAGGACCAGATTGGGTTGTCTCTTTTACCCTTTGTAGCCTGGAGGATGGTAGTATTAGGGAAGTACAAGGCTTTTAGTGATTTGCTGACAAAGGATTTATCATTAGTGAGGATTCTCCAGACTTGTTTGGCTAGAAGGGCTAGGTTGAAGTCCTCCACTAATCTAAAACCTAGGCCACCATGGTCCAGGTCAGAGCAAATATGGTTCCATTTTTTCCACCTCATCGTTTTCCTATTTCCTGGACCAGCCCACCAGTATTGGGAACAAATGGAGCTGATTTTCTCAGCGATTCCTTTTGGTAGTTTGAAGATAGACATAGTGAGGGTAGTTCTAGCAGCTTGAGAGATAGGTCTATTCCACCCAAGGACGTTCTTTTGCATAGCCTCCACCAGGTAACTAAAGGTTTGTTTTTTGTTTCTGCCTACCTTTAAAGGGAGACCTAGATATTTGGTAAAGTGTGGGGCTTGTTGGATATTAAGGATGGATGCAAGGTCATCTTTAGTGATTTGTGGAATTTTTTGGCTAAAAACAATCTCAGATTTAAGGAGGTTTGATTTGGTGACCAGTAGCCTCAAGGAAGCAAGCAAGGTTTGCATTCAGGACTTGCACATTTTCCTTGTTTGCCTTTCCAAAAAAGATTATGTCATCAGCAAAGGCAAGGTGAGAGATGGGTGGGGCTTGTTTTGCAAGGCTGATACCATCATAAGAATTTGAGGCCATGGAGTTGTTTAACATTCTGGACAGAGCTTCTTGCGCCAAGATAAAGAGAAAAGGGGAGATAGGGTCACCTTGTCGACTGCCCCTCTTCTGCTCAAAGAATTTTGAGGGGGAACCATTAATGATAACTGCTCCTTTAACTGAAGTAATGCAGTTCATCACAGGGATTCTCCAGTGGTCAGGGAAGCCCATAGCTAGAATAACATTGTTGAGGAAATTCCAGTTTAGTCTGTCATAGGCTTTGCTCAGGTCAATTTTGCAAGAGAAAAGACCATTCTTCTTGGCTTAGGAGTTGGATATTTTGTGGTGGATTTCCCCTGCTAGGATAGCATTGTCTGTGATAAGTCGATTCTTGACAAATCCAGATTGGTTGGGGGATATAATATGAGGTAAGATGTCTTGGACCCGATTAGCAAGGAATTTTGTAGCTATTTTCTACACAAAGTTACAAAGGGCTATGGGTCTGAATTTTGAAAGAGAGGTGGCTCCTTTTCCTTTGGGGTAAGGGCAATAAAGTAGTTGTTGAGGTCAGTGGGCAAAGGGTTTCCATGGAGAATGTTAAGCACAGTAGAGGTAACCTGATGACCCACATCAGTCCAGTAAATTTTGAAGAAATTGCCATTAAAACCATCAGGCCCAGGGGACTTGTTTGAACCCAGTTGTTTGGTAGCTTCCAAAATCTCAGAGGGGGAATAGGGTTTAGAGAGCTCTTCTATCCACTCAGGGGAAATGATGTTATGGACAGCTTCAAGGGGTTTAGTCATGTCTTTATCAGGGGGAGCTTCAAAAAGCTTTTCAAAGAAATCAACGCAAATCTTTTCCAGGTCTGGCCAAAGGAATTTGTTGTTGTCTCTCTCCAAGAAGAGAAGAGTGCAGATGATGCGCTGAACCTTCTGCATAACCGATGGCCTAACGTCGCAGGGCTGTTAGCTCTCTCTCGGAAAAAAAATTCTTGTCGTTTTCAATTCAGCTAGTGAAACCGAAGCAATAATAAAAAGTGCAAAAACAAAGAGCAAAGACCTTGGATGCATGAAGATACGATGATGGATAGTTTATGACCAAGTAGAAAAGCGTAAAGCATGGGTCATCATTCGAGGCATCCTCATTCATGCGTGGAATATGAATAATGTGCGAAAAATCGCACATAGAATTGGAGAGGTAATTAAGATAGAAGATGATGACAATATCTCTATGGAAAATGCAGTGGTTCGAGTCCAAGTTGAGACATCCACACTCCAGATGATCAATTCAAAGATCATAGTGAAAGTAGAGGATCATCGTTTTCCCGTGAGTATAGTAGAAGATGAAGAGCAGTCTCCTCACCAAAAATGCACAGACCCATCAAACAGTATTATTCAGATAACAAAAGAGGAAAAAAGCTCCAATGGTCAACAATATTCAAAAAGCGTTGATCAGGTCATGTCTGACCTTGGAGGGGAGCATAACCGACAAAACCCATCCCCAGATAGTGCCGCAAGTTCAAATGGCAATAATTTGGTGGAATCCCCATGCAGAGCTGTTAATGGGGTACGAGGCGACGTAGGGGATCCCAATGCGGAGCAGCCTTTGCTCTCCCCCAAAAGTAAATCCCAGGGTGATGATGAGACATAAAAAGAAACAGAGGCATGCTGCACTATTTCCAACTCTCATCCGGTTTCATTCTCATTTAATGTGGAGCACTCCCCCACTAAGGCTCTCGACAAGGTGCCTGTCCGGAGTAATTATGATGCTGGGAGAAAGGACAGGCACAACATACTTTTGGAGGGAGGAACACCCGCTCCCGAGACTGACCTATTAGAAGACCGATAGGTGCAGGCCGAAGGAATAAAGGGAGGAGATTTTATTGTCACTCCCCAGGCAGCTGATAAGGTACAATGCACAAGAGTAAATGACGAGTTTAGCACGGTCCCCAAAACGCCTCCGGACGAAGCTCCGGTACTTTTAGGAGAACAAAAATCACATCTAGATGCCAGCATGATAGAGGACTTGGAGAAAGAAATTGACGTGCAACAGGCAGGGTCCGTAAGCCCAGTCCAATCTTCAGAAGGGGGACAAGGCCTGAACCTTGTTGTTGAGTTGGTCCACAACACCCCACCCAAAGCCCAGACTAAAGAGCGGCCCCCTGCTAGGAACGAAAAAGGACAAATCATAAACATAGAAGCTGAGGCAGAGGAGTGCTTCAATTTAATGCAATTATTAGGGTGTCAAATACCAAACCCGGCCCAAACCAAGGAAAATCTTCAGAAACAGATCCAACTTTTCTCACAAAATAAGTAGATATGTCTGAGGGATTTTGGCTACAATTTTTGGGCCTAAAGTGATCGAGATTCGGGTGATAGTTTGGATCAGGAGGTGGCCCATTCCTCCAGTGGGCCTTAAACAAGAGGGTGGTAGCGCTAGCTTGTGCAAATCCTTGAGATGTGGTTCTCGGGGCTTCCTTGCTCCGGGTGATATTCCAGGCGTGATCATGGTTTAAGTTGTGTTGCGTTATTGTAAGGTTGTCTTATTTTCTGGGTGGCTGCAGAGTTGTAATTTTCTTCTTGTTAGCTCTAAGGGTTGTAGTTGGACGTGGGGTACTCTTTTTCCTCCCTGAATTTTTTCCCACCGGGTTTTACTTAGGGAGGTTTTAATGAGGCCCAAAGTCCCGTCCACTTGGTTATTCCAGGACACGTTTAATTTCAATAAAATTGACTATATGCCTAAATTATCAAAAAATAGTATTATTTTTGTTTTTGAAAGTTATTTCAGATTTTTTTCCAGTGGATACACCTCTCTCTATCGGTGTCCAATGTCCATTACTCTATTATCGGTCCCCTCAGGATCGTGCTATTTGTTTTTGGAAAATTTCACTCATCAGTTTGGGTGAATTTTATGAACTAAGGTTTGGGTGAATTTTATGAAATATTCCTGAGGTTTGAGTAAATTTTACAAAATATCCTTAAGATTTCATTTTCTTTACAAGCTACCGCCGATGTTTCATTTTCATTACATGATACCTCTGAGGTTTCATTTTCAGCTTAGGGTTATCTCGTAAAGAAAATGAAACCGCTGGAATGTAGTTGTTGGAACATTCTGACAGTTATATGAGGTATCCTGTGAATTCTAATTTACTTGTGGTATCCTGTAAACTTTTAAGCTAAAATACAGTATCCTATGAACTGAAAAATATAAATAATGGTTGACTCAGGGGCAAATAGTCTTTTCAAACACCCTTAGTTAACAGAGATGATTTATTAACCGTTACAGGTTTGTGGTATCCCAATTTTGAAAATTTTTGTGGTATCCCAAAATCATTTTTTAAAAATGTGATATTTCATGAATTAAAACAGTTTTTAGTGGTCTTTTTGAATTTTCCGAATAATTTATAGTGTATTTTTTATTATCAAAAGGTGTAATAATTTTTTTCCTGGTGTATGAATTTTCAGAACTGATAATAAATTATTATTGTTTTTGTGGTGCATTATTATATGATGTATTTTAATTAGAATAAAGTGAATGAGAAATCTTGTTAATATATATATATATAAACAATACATGTAAGTAATAGTTTTTTCTAAATATGCCATTAGTGGATAAGTATCTTAAATTTAATTTACATAACAACTTTATATTTTACCAATTATAAACAACTAAGCTTTAAGCACTTTCTTATCTTCTTTTATGTACTATATATAGCTCTATATAGCAATCTAATAACACATTCACATGTTTAACATTTTGATGATCTGTACAATCCTAATATCTGAGTTAGTGGAGAAAAGACTAGGAGATCAATTGGTCATGCGTTCGAATCCTCCAATTACATTCTCATCCAAATATGTCACACAGGACTTACATTATATGATTTACCCGATCAACATTACGACCCATGGGTTTACACCATAACACTCTAGAATACGGGGGCGAGGATTATGGGACGGAGATCAAATTTCCGAACTTTTTTTTCACAGGGAGCAGATACTATTACAATTCTATACATTTAACCGACATTCTTATATTATTTTTTGAAAATGTTGACCGACATCATTTTGTAACGATCTCTTAAAATATTTTTATGTGTCGCTTGTAGTAAATGCGGTAAATTTGAATGCACCTATTTTTTATTATATTTTTTTTGTTTTTTTTCTTCTATAGTGATTTGATACTATAATAATCATAAAATAAATCACTAATTACATAATTTATTTAATTTGTCTTTATACTCATATTAAATAATATTTTCATGTCGTAATAGTTTTTTTGTTTATGCATATATGTAAAAAAAAAGAGAACATTCATTCGAATTCGAATAGACACAACTTAAATTAATATAACAAAACTAAGTTAGATCATTATATTTTTTTTCTAAATTACAAAAATCCACATAATTCTTTTAAGACGCTGTTGTTTTCAAACTTTTATAGATTTCATGTTTATCGATCATTCAAGCTCTGTAAACTGATAAATGATAAAAAAAATTATTCATGTACACAATGATTCGATAAGAACGGTAAAAAAAAAGATATATAACAGTTAGTGTCATCGTTTCTATTATAGTGATGGAAACAATTGTAAAAAATTGTGTGTATGTTTATAATCATTAATGGAAACATTTATAAATTATCGTGGATACGTAAAAATCAAGGTTAATGAAATTGACTCCAACAACTCACTTTACTATTCACAGATGTTTATAGCATTTCCGTTTATCAATCAGTCAAACTCTGTAAACTGTTAAATGATAAAAAAATATTCTTATACACAATGATAAGTTAATGTTATCTTTTCCATTATAGTGATGGAAACGATTATAGAATATGATGTACATGTTTCTAGTTATTAGTGGAAACGTTTATAAATTATCGTGGATACGTAAAAATCAAGGTTAAATGAAATTGACTCCAGCAACTTAGTTTACTATTCACAGATGCTTATAGCATTTTCGCTTATCAATCAGTCAAGCTCTGTAAACTCGTAAATGATAAGAAAATATTATTATACAAAATGATTCGATATGAACAACCAAAGGAAAAGATATATAAAAGTTAATGCTATCTTTTCCATTATAGTGATGGAAACGCTTATAGAAGATGGTGTACATGTTTCTAGTCATTAGTGGAAACGTTTATAAATTATCGTGGATACGTAAAAATCAAGGTTAAATGAAATTGACTGCAGCAACTTAGTTCACTGTTCACAGATGTTTATAACATTTCCGTTTATCAATCAGTCAAGCTCGGTAAACTGGTAAATGATAAGAAAATATTCTTATACACAATGATTCGATATGAACAACCAAAGGAAAAGATATAAAAAAGTTAATGTTATCTTTTCCATTATAGTGATGGAAACGATTATAGAAGATGGTGTACATGTTTCTAGTCATTAGTGAAAACGTTTATAAATTATCTTGTATATGTAAAAATCAAACTTAAATGAATATGTAAAATTGACCCCAACAACTCAATTTATCATTTCCAAACGTTTATACCCTTTTCGTTATCAATAAATCAAGTTGTGTAAACTGATATGCTAAAAAAATATTCTTATACACAATGATTTGATGAGAATGGCCAAAGGAAAAAAATAATGTCATATTTTCTATAATAGGCATGGAAACAATTATTGAAGGTTGTGTAAATGTTTCTAATCATCAATGAAAAAATTTATAAATTAGTGTGGATACGTAAAAGTGAATGTTAAATAAGTACTTAAAATTGACTCCAAAAACTTAGGTTTTTGTTTCGAAACGTGTATAGTATTCAAGTTTATTAATCAGTCAAGCTCTGTAAATAAAATAAGTTAAACATGAAAAAAAGTAACTTATACTATATTATGTGATAAGCTAAACCTTTGACTTAAAATATTAATATCTTAATTGCCTTAGAAGTTATTTTTAGGTCTTAAATGTTAAATTATTTTTAGGGTTCGATCGTAATTAGCTATTTCTTGTCATTTATAACTTAGAGTTTGACACTATACCATAAAAATGAATTGATTTAGTAATGCAATGGTTTCATTAGACCTTCAATCTCTAAAGTTTTAGGATTATTCTATAATTTATGGTTGTTTGTAATTGAACTATTTTAGTATATCAAGTTCATTTTTAAAGGATTTATTGTAGTTTTTTTTATATAAAACTTCTATTCTTCTCTTCACTCTACCTTTTCGTACAACTGCACTCATTTATAATTATGTTGTAATTTAAAACTTAGATTATCATATAAGTACTTATTGGTTATTTTCTAATTAAGTTAACATCTTACTAAAATATCTCTGTAGTGTCTTGTTTATAATTCTTATTATTGTTTTAAACTAATTTCATTAACTCATACATAAAAAATACTTATGTGCAAATAAAAGTAAAAAGTTCCCTACCAAAAAATAAAAATGAAATATATGACTACACTACAACTTAATTAAATAAGTAAATCTCTTTTATTATTTATTGTTTTTTCTTAAATAATAGCATATCACTAATTGGAAACATCGGTTCCAAGCAATGAAGCAAATCAGCCATTTAAATTAAAAACATAAAAAAAATTAGGACCAGAACAGTGGTGAATGAAAAAAAGAAACAGTTTTCCTTTTGTTAAAAAAAAAATAGAGGCCCATCTACACTTCACACCTAGGAGTGATCATATCACTCACATTGATCCAACCGTGTACACATAGGCTGCGTTCGGTGGTGGCGGAAACGTGGCTGTTTTGGGGGTGGGACCCATGTGGATCCCACGTGGGTCCTACATTCTACTCCAATAATATACTGCCACATATAAAACAACCATAAAACAGCCAAACCAAAACAACCACAAAAAGGCCATGCCGAAAGCAGCCATAATCCGTCGCAGACGGAAAAAAGCTATACGTCACAATATCTCGCCGAGAATATGGGTTTCCACATATATATTAAAAAAAATTGACGGCATGGCGCCTAATCGACAAGCTATATGGTAAACGCGTTGAACTTTCAATCTAATAAACTGAACGGAAATTTTAATGCGCGGTTGGTAAGTAATTTTTCAACATGGAACATAGGTTTTTCATTACCGTTTATTTAAAACGGATTTTTGGACAAACCTGTTTTTTTGCTCACATCAATCTGGCTAAAGCGTATGATCACGAGCTCAATATCTATCTATCTCTCTCGAGTCTGGCCCGCTCGCGCCTCCTCTCTTGCTCCGCTCCCAATTCGTTTCCCCGTCTTCGGGAACCCAATTTTGAATCTCCTGTCTAAAACCTAATTGGAAGGGGGAAGAGAAAAAACCCTAGAAATCGGTAAACCCGTGTTTATCTGTTCGATTAGAATTTGTTGGGTGTTACTGAGATCAGTTTAGAGAAAAGACGGTACGAAGAAGAGCTTACAGCCATGAAGTCCATGCTTCATAAAGGCTTTAATCCCTCAAAATGGTAATGATGATATTGATTTAGAAGATTTCGTGCTTTGGTCCATGTCGTTGAGTGCTTGCGTTCTCCCATAACTTCGAACTCTTTTCTTGTTTTTTTTCTACCGTTGACTTGCTCGGTGTTTGAGTAGTGGGGTTTTGTGATCTGATTGGATTTTTCTACTATGCAGCAAGACCACGCTGAAGCTTGCTGTGTCGCGGATCAAACTAATGAAGAATAAGAAGGGGATACAGCTGACACAATCAAAGAGAGAAGTTGGTCAGTTGCTCTCTTCTGGCCAGGATCAGACTGCGAGGATCCGGGTATAACCTTTTCTTTTTATAGCTGTAATTAGATAGTTTTTTTATGATACAGCCGGAGACATTGAAGACAAGGGTGGTTAAGTAATGTGGATGCAAATAAATGGATCTATATTCCGTAATCATGATTGCATTTATTTGTCGATAATGTTAGTTTGTTTATAAATTTCTTCTTTTCTCCTTTGGTTTCTAGTTTATTCTTCTTTGATGGACTTGTCGTTCTATGTTGTTAGTTGGAGAAATGAGAAAAACTACGTTTAAAGCGTGGGCTCTGTGCTAAAAATTCTCAGTTTCCTGTGGTTTTTGTGGATGGATGATTCAGAGCCGTAGGGATTTCAATGTTCTACTTCCGCGTGTGCAAATAGTCTTTGTTAGTGTATGCTGTTGCTTACTATTGGTCTCGGACTCTCAAGGATTGTATAGTTAGTTAGATTTAGCAGATGCTGGATTTGTGTGGGCTTAGAGGGCCGATGCTGTTTCTGCTTAACGTTATTGCTATAGATGAAACTCCTAAACCTTGTTGATTTCTCTCGATTAATTCGTGAGCTTATTTCCCTTGCCATTCTCATGCATCTCAGGTGGAGCATGTTGTTCGTGAAGAGAAAACAATTGCTGCGTTTGATCTCATTGAAATATATTGTGAACTTATCGTGGCACGGTTGTCCATTATTGAATCTCAGAAGTAAGTGCATGATGGCTTCCTTTTCTTCTTTCTCCACTTGTCCACAATCCCATTCTTGTTTTTCAAAATTGTGGAATCAATAAGCAATGTCTCCATGATTCCCTGTTTTATTTTCACTGAGATATTTGGTCATTTGAGCCGACTTGGTATCTAAATAGATACCATTGTGCTGATATATAGGTTGTCATCTTTTAATATTGCGGGAAACTTTTTCCACAATGAGGTCTGTCTGTGCTCTTTTACTATTATTTTCCAAATCTTCGACCAGTTTGTGGAATTTAGTTTCTTGATGACGTTGCAACTACTTGGATGAGCTCATTTTGAGTGCCTAGATGTTTACATCTCTTTAGCTCCTTAAATAAGACAAGTGTTTGTGACTTCAACTATTTTAGTATCTCTTCTATCATGTTAGTTTCAAGTTTTAAAAAACAAACATTTATCCTTGAATCTGAGTGAAATATATTTCACAAGTTCGGAGAAACATTTATATTAAACATGTAAAAAGGTGGATCTTATTTATTAATGGGAAAATTCACAAGATAACACTGTTTAAGTTTCTAATTCACAAAATACCACTGTTTTTTTCGTAATTCAGTTTTAAACATGCTTAAACGTTGTCCAAAATTGATGAAACTTTACATGGACGATGCTAAAGTGTTATATTTTGGTCCAATATCAAATTTGAAGTTTTTAAGCTCATATGTGACATGTGGGACCCAATTGTTTAAAGCCGAATTACGAAAAAACAGTGGTATTTTGTGAATTAGAAACTTAAACAGTGGTATCTTGTGAATTTTCCCTTTATTAATTAATCTGAAATGAAGCAAGTATGAAATGCTGATCCATGAAAGCCAGTACAGGTTAGGGTCGATTGACCAATTATTTCACTTAAATTAATATCCACCTCCCTCTCTTACATTTTGTTGATAGAAGGTTGGATTCCTCTTCCCATTGTGTAATGTTAATTCTTTTTATTATCTTATTGGTTGGATATACATTTTTTACGATCAGTTCACTTCTACATTTGAATGAAGGATTTGTCCGGTGGACTTAAAAGAGGCAGTCGCAGGCATCATATTTGCGGCTCCCAGGTGTGCAGAGATTCCTGAACTCAAGGATATTAGCAAGCATTTAACTGCAAAATATGGAAAAGAATTTGTCAGCGCGGCCGTCGAGCTCCGTCCAGATTGTGGAGTGAATAAAACTGTAAGTCTACAATCTAGTTCGATATAAAAAAATCTTGTGTTTTTGGAGGCAGTAAAGCCCTTTTTCTTGTGGTATTGAGATAAACTGTTGATTTGTTTTAGTTGATAGAGAAGCTATCTGCTAGAGCTCCTGATGGTCTTACCAAAGAAAAGATCTTGACCACGATTGCTAAGGAACAGAGCATAAAATGGGAGAGCAGTTGGTCCAAAGAGACGGAGCCCAACTCTTCATTTCCAGTAAGACTTACAGAACTTACAATGCTAGTTGATCTATACCTTACATATCTTGGATGCAATAAAAAAACCCATTGTACATTAGTCTGATCTTTCTGTAAACTGAATATATATATATATATGAGTCTGCTTTGCTGACCATGCAATATTTAGAACTTTAGTATCTGGAGTAAGTGAAAAATTGTCAAATATAGATTGTGGTTTTAATTTAGAACTTAAGAGTATCACAATCAGATGTCTGTTTATGTTGTTTCTGATTAGTATTTAGTTTGTTCAAATGGGCTATTCATGCCTAGGATGTGTTTGGCTAACAGCCGCCTGATGAACTTTAAAGTGTCATAAGTCATTCCGTATGTTTTCCTTCAAATGTACACACATGTCGAATCTACATCCCAGTTTCATGTTGTTGGATGATGAGATAATAACAGAACCATCTATAACCACACAGTTCATATCTACTGCACCTGTGTTTTCTTCATTCCCAGTTAGAATATTCAATTATACACCTCATAAAGATAGATAGCAAGGCCTAGACTTTAACCTTCTATTCATGGTGTCAGAGCATACTTTTTAATTGTAACCTACCAAAGTTTGCCTAGTTAAACGTTGAGATCTTTGAAATTGTTTATTGATAGGATCCAACTATTTAAATCCACCAAAGATGGCCAGTTCTCTCTAAAGACCTACAATCCACATAATGGCCAATATTCACAATACTCTAGCTACCCTATCCTAACAGAAGCATAGTCCTCTTTATAGCACTAACACCGCCTATGAATAGCTATTTACATGAAAGCCCTTTAGCTAACACTCTAGCAATACACTATGGTTCTAAATTACTCTCCCTTAGTCTTCCACCTTGTCCTGAAGGTGGAACGATGAAACCGCTCCGTAAGTCTTCAATTGCATCCATCAGCGGCATCAGCAGAGTATGTGAGCAGCTGTTCTTTCTCTAGCTTCACTAATTAAGGAAATGGGTTGCTAGGGTCTTTGGAGATCGAGAAGATTGTTCATCATTTGGCCTCATTGAGACAGAGGCAGGGTTTTACCCTGATTAGCCAGAGCTAGCTATGATTATTAGACAAGGATTCTCCTGGTTTTTATCTTCCCATTTCTAGCTTGTTCCATTAACTATATTTTCAACGATTAATTGTAACCAATTGAAGGCTCGTTGGCTCTTATGGTGCCGTTTGAACTTTCTCCCAAATAGCTTCAAAATTAGCATTTATGGTTCAGCTTGGTATGGTTAGGATTGGTTAACTAATGATGGTTTGCCATCTGTACTCTGGTTGAGATTTTGAGGATTTTGAGGGGACCCATTTGTAAGCCACACCAATAGAAGAATACAGTGGCGGACCCAGCCTCTAAAACCTGTGGGGGCCGGTAGTGGATTCAAAATTTTTGTTATGAGGTAAAAAAAAAATTGACACTATCACATTTTAAAATATTATGTTATTTTATATATTTTTAAAATTTATAAGGTTATTTAACTAATTTTCAAAAATTTCATGAGATTGGAGCCTCTAGCCTCCCTCCGGATCCCCTCTGGTGGGAACATTTTTTATAGAATAACAATATGTCAAATAAAATATTAAAAATTTAATTTCAAAATAATATTTAATATTTATATTACAATTGCTTTGTATTTATCATTTGAAAATGATACATAATAATATTGTTAATAGGCTAATAATATATTTGATTTACATAAGTGTTTAGATTATCACCAACCAATTCATCTCTCATTGTAATATATTTTATGTGTGGGATGCTCTTTCAACTGTAGTTGTAGTAACTGATAACATCAACCCATATTTTGAACATGCACTATTTTGAATGTCAAAACATCATATTTGGGTTACACTATTTTATTCTTTAACATTTATTATTTATTTTTGTTATATATAAACACATATATACTTGTATTTTTCTAAAAACCTGTGGGGCACGTGCCCCGACAGGTTATAACCTGTGTCCGTCACTGGAAGAATAACACATGTCATAGCTTTATAATAAAGCTGAAAAAGTTTTCAAAAGCTGTTTTCGAATGGTTCTATATCTATATAAGGACAGCTTTGTTGTATGGGTTATTCAATATTTGGGGTTTCATCATCTTAATAGTGGATTGCATGCTTGTACTATTCCATATTTTTTTATGCCATATTTCTTTTTCTTGTTTTTTCTCTTCTAACATTAGAAAAAGTGCGAAATCCATTTTAACCGGTGTACCGGTACGGTTTGTTTTTCAAATCACATAAAATTCTCAAATGGAATTCGAGTAATGAAATTGTGAATTATTCTAAACAATGGAGTAGAGTCGGCGACAACTCATTAAACCAAGGGGTTCACAACTTAAAAAGGAAATCATGAAATGGTCTATTATAAAATTATTATCCTCAACTGAGCAGTGAAGCGGACTATTCAGTGCTGAAAGTTAATAATACGCTTTGTAGAAAACAAGATGCCAAACTTCCATGAGTTGCTATAATGAGATTCGGCCAATCATCATCATTTGGTGCATGAGAAAGATATGAAATATAGATTCTATGGCTAATGGTTGTAATTTCATCGAACAGAATGCATCTAATATTGAGAAAGGCAGTAAGAGGCATATGGAACCTGATGATTTCGTGGTTCCCCCTAACTTCAATCCAGCGCCGGGAAAGGGGACTGTTTCGAACTTTCAAGCCACTCAGTACACAGAGCCAAGGAATGGGACTGCTTCTTCAAGTTTTGATGGTGCTGCTGCAAGTTCTGATTCAATGCATAGGCATCCTTCAGATATTTATCATAGTGCCAGGTCAGGAAGGAATATCTCAAATGTTGGTCCTGCTAAGCATTCTTATTCTTCAGTGAACTCTTCAGGTACAAAATTATGATTGATTGACATTTCTCTCTTCTCGGTTGATCAAGCCAATGGAAACAAGTTTGTGGACTAATATGCTTTTTGTAGGCGATGAATTTGATCTGGTATGGCCCAATCAGCCTGCTAATAAGGTTAGTGGTACTACGCATGAGGGAAGGTCAAGTTATAACATGGTGTACAAAGATGCAACAGATGCTGCAAATGCGGCTGCCAGATCTGCAGAGGAAGCAAGTAGGGCTGCTAGAGCAGCAGCAGAACTTGCCAGTCATGACAGCAAAGTGAAGTGTGCCTACAAGGATGATGAAAGGTCTAATAATGGTGCTTTTAGGGATGAAGCTTTGGAAAATAATTCATTAAGTTGTTCACCATCCCCTGAAAGAAATCCCAGAGTGAAAGAATATGTGCTAAGAGAGGCTAATAGACAAGACAAGACTTTTGAAACAGGAAGCGAAGTGGGTTCTAAGAGTTATCAACGCTCCTATGTTCAGCCTACTGTAGACATTTCGTGTGAGCATGGAAACCCTGCAAAGCAAGCTGAGTGGGAAGAGAAAGCCAGGCCACTTAAACTGAGCCCAAAGAAAGACTTTCATAATGAAGATTTTCCAAGTGACACAGAAAGAAATATTGCCTATGCCCTTCCAAGTGAAGATTCTAACCAGACTAGGACTCACAGTGGTTCAGCTGACTTAAGTAATGCCTCTTCTCATTTAGTTGGTGAGAGGGAGCATACTACTGTTGATAACCCGTTCTTTCAAGAGCCTGCAGAGACCAAAAGCAGCAGTTTCCGATACCAGTATGGTAATGTCAGTGAAGATCATAGTGCTCTTGATTTCAACATGCCTGTGTTTGATGATGTTCCTCAGGAGGATCCATATGTTGCTTTACATGAAAAAGACCCCTTGACTGAGGACTGGGAACTTAGAGAGCCTTATAACCACGCTGTTACTGCTCCTTTGGCTGACTTGTATAATCAGAAAGATAATATTTTTCTGCATCCTGAGCGGAAGACGTATGGATTTGAACCTAGCGATGACCAGTCTCTTGGGACCGATCAAGGGAGGATGCAGATCGAGAAAGAGCACATGCATACAGATACTCGTGTCAATGTTGTTTTTGATGATTATGGTTCTGATGATGATTTCAGTAGCTCTGGTCCTGGAGGTAAGGATCATGAGCAGAGGTCCCCATGCAGAAATCTATCATCTCCTGAAGAATCTCCAGTCCTGTCTTCTCCTGAGCCTGAAAGGGCAACTAGAAGTTGGGAGAGACCATCATCTAGTTATGCAAAGCATCTATACCAACCTGAGCTCACAGAAAGCTTCAAGAATTCACCTCTGTTCTCCCAGTTGGATAAACCATTGCCTATTAGTTTTGATGATTCAGATGATGATGATAGAGATGCACCCCAATCGAAGGGTGACAAGAAAGATGGATCTATCAGTGCTCACCATCATTCTCCAAAGGCTGAAGCTGAATCTAATGCTGGAGCTCTTCGTGAAGAATCTCTGAAATTTACAATGGCAAATGAATCACCTGGTTTGACTGATAAACAATCTGATATAGAGAGCAGAACTGAGTTAAATGTGGAATCATGGCCTCGTGCACGAAAAAGTGGGGGTTTACTGCAACCACCTTACACAAAAAATCCGTCAAATGTCAGTTCCATACCTGCTTATTCCAGACAATCCCTTGAGGTTACTCCGAAAGGAAACCAGTGGGAAGCTACTGCTCTTTCCAGTGAATGGGAGGAGGTGTCCAATCGACGTGATAGCACTCATCAAGAAACTGCTGGCTCTGACCCTGATTACAATTGTGACGGATACATTGAAGCAGGGATTAGGAAATCCAGTTCTAGATACCAAGGGGCTGCGGTTAATTCTGAAGGCCCTGGATCTCATGATGAGGATACCACAGCTCTTTCCAGTAAAGGTGCTCGAGTTGGAGCTGGAGTTTCTAGAAGGACTAGAGCTTCTAGAGAATCTAATCCCTATTCGCAGCCAGATCCCAGACCATCCTACACAGCACAACCTGTCCTCAATGATTCTGTTTCCAAAAGAGAACCTTCTTCTGCTAGAGCTATGGAAAGAGCCCAGCTGCTAAGATGGGCTGAAGAACAAGCAGGTCATAGTCCAACCCACCAACCACAAAACTCAGATGAAGAGGAAATTTTGGGGCCATCAGTTGAGAAGCAAGAAATGCGTTCTAGAGATGTTGGATTGGATGTTAGACAAACGGGCAACCGAAGGCCAAGCTGGGATTTCCCAGGAAGGATGGAAGCAGAACACAATCCAAGTGATGAACAAAATCTGAAAGCAGGGGAGGAAAATTTGGAGCCACTAGTTGAAAAGAAATTGCCACAAGGGAAGCATAGAAGTACTAGGAGCCGGAGGCCAAATTCTGAGTTGCCAAGAAGGGTAGAAGCATTAGCAGACGACCTGCCAACTCATAAATCAAAAACCTTGTCGTTGCAAGAGGAGAATTTGAGGCCGCCATTAGTCAAAGAGAAACAGCAGCCTGATTCTACTGGAGAGTCTTTGCCTTCAGTATCACATACAACTGAAAACGCTGCTGCATTGCTAGACAGCCCAATGAAAAGGGCAGGTCACGTTCACCCAAGGCTTCCTGACTTTGACACATTAGCTGATAGAATTCGGGCCCTTAATAGGGATCATGTGAAATAGTTGATGGTAAGTTAAAAGGCAGCATCTCCCTCATATCGCCCATAAAATCATACACCATCCGCTGTAATTGTTGCCCATATACGAACTTAAAAACTAAATTCTTACAGTATTCTTTTGATGTGGTCATATTGATTACAAATTGCACATTGTGTAAGCTCTGTTTCCTATGTTGATTTAAAGGAGTTTTTCTCCAGTGTCAATAATACAGGTGTGGGTTGTAAATTAAGGAAGTTGTAAGAATTTTATGGGCTGTTGCTCACTGTTCGATTATATGTTTGTACGCTCTCCGAGCATGTGAAAATATGAGCTTTATACTTGGACCGATTGTTCCGTGCTCTTTTTTTATGCTTCCTCCATTTTGTGCCGACGCATGTGCACCTGTGCTTGTGATTGGTGAAAGTCCCAGCTTCTGATTTGAACATGCCGTGTGCCCTTTTGTTTCTAATCTATATCTCGCAGAACTTGCGTAAGACAAACGTCTATCAATGATCAACATAGAGATGCCATACAAGATCTTCTATCGAAAAGCCAAGTTGCATGGCAATTCATAAAATTGCGGAAAGATCGATGCTATATTGTTTGTATCCCTAATAGTGAAGAATCAATTGACTGGCATCGGAAACTCCATACCAGCTCGGTTATGCCCAAGCTGAGTCCATCACGAGCCTCAATTGCAAGCTGGTTCGAGGAGCACACGATTCCAAGAGGTAGTACAAAGAATGTTCGGCTGACTTCCGACATGATGTCCTACCAATTTGATACAATACTGACTGTCAGGAAGAAACTTGGTCGAAGGATACTTCAATTCCTGAAGATGGGGCCAAATGGCACGCTCAGCCGATTCCGTCGGAGACTTGACATCAACTCGGTTCTAACTAACCAACCTATTACCGATTGTCGATAGTAATTCAAATGAAGAGGACATCAATTGCAGATGTAAGGTCAATTTCTACCTCTGAATCACCCAACACGTAGTCTCTGTTTGTGTTCTATTTATGCCAAAAAAACATGGCAACTTTTCTTTCTTTTTCCTCACATTCGTTCTTTTTAAGAGACTTTGGAATGCACTTGCATGCTAACGTCAAAGTTTGAAACCTCTAGGACCATGATAAGACCGTTGATTGAGACTACATATGTTAAATTATATCCCTCTCCCAACTTCACCTTTTGAACTTTAAATGCAAATACTCTAGTTAAGAAATGTTCTTGCGCAATATTTTGTATTTTCTCTTTAGATCTTTTGCTTTTTACACATTCTATCAATCTTTGAACATTATCTATTACACTAACCCCTTTAACAATTATGTTCTTGTAGTGCTTATTTTTTCCTTCTATGAATCCCTTTCTAATGTTTCTAAAGCGCCGCAAACCTTTGACTTCACCAGGGGGGGGGGGGGGGGGGGGGGGGGGGGGGGGGGGGGGGGGGGGGGGGTTGGGGGCTCTAGCCCCCGAAATGTTTGAAAATTTGTAAAATGTTCTTATGTATTTTTAGAAAAATGTAACATAATATAATACTTTAAAGAATAACAATGTCAAAAAATTTTTTAGCCCCCCCCTAACAAAATTCCTGGATCCGCCACTGACTTCAAGTGTGGGGTATCCTGATGAAACAAGGACAAGCTAGGGAGTGGTGTTCTTCAGCTCTAACCCAAGTTGTTGGCTTGCGCTTATCGTATTCTTTGACAAGGGGTTTTCCCAACACGTCTGATAGAAGTCGCACACTTGCGCATGAGATAAAAATCACACACCTCGACATGAAACAAGAGCCTTAAATGCCATTTGTCCATAGCAGTCGTGAAATCTATATGACCACCCTAAGGAACAAACCTTTGTAGCTAACCACACGATCTTCACTCAATAATGGGAAAGTGATAAGTCTGTCAGCATTAAATGCACATTTCATGCCACCAAAGCTACAAAAACCAACATGATAAGCAAGAGACTATACAGCTTCTCTTTGTATTCCCAAGCGCTTGTAACCTTGTCAATAGTGAAACCCCTATGAGAATCCTTCAAGTTAAATTCCTAGAAAAAGTAGTTTACTTAATGGACTTTACTATCTTGGAGTAATGATTTTATGCAATCAATGCTAATTAATTTCCTTAAAGGTAATAAAGCATTAATGTGCATAAGCTAAGCACTTCCCAATCTCGGGCTAGTTGCCTTCAATTTTTTTTGATTAGTGGCTGAAAGTTCATCATAAGAGCGATACTGAGGGTCTAAATGAACCTTTCTCGTGGGTAAATTTTGAACTCAAGACCTTTGGTTCTAGGATATCACTTCACTACCGACCAAGCCAACTTAGTTGCCCTAGATAAACCTTAATCTTGAGTTACTTTATGGTATTTATTCTTCTTTCCATATTTTTTTTATTAAATTGATCAATGATAATGAACTAGTAAGGTTTCCACCCACATAACATGGGTGATGTTGGAAACCTTAGATAATTATCGATAAGACAAGTTTATCTATACCCTTGAGAGATTAAAAGAGGAACTTGTCATTTTACAAGAGATAAAACACAAACCAAGTTATAATAAGGAAATCTGAATGAAAGGCAATGATGACTTATTATAACTATGTTTTTTTCGTAATGCAATGATGAGAGAGTCCATTCATGAGAGTGAAAGACTATTCCCACCCTAATTAGTGCTTTAATTAATGAGAATTGGTTAAGCTAACGTGTTCCCTAATTATGCTAAGAAAAAGGAGAAAATAAGATTAAGAGTAAGCTAGGGTGAATATAATTGTTCTCAATTCCCAAGAACAACCCTTCACTCATATTTTCATTATCAGTTTTACTTCTCTTCAACCAACCACAACCAACCCCCAATTCCTCATTATGAAAACAAAAGAAAAGAACAATTATAAGAGCTTCTTTGGATTTGGTAAAACCTAGGACGTTGTAACTAGGAAAACTTGCTACATAGCCCAATCCTCTTGCCTTTCTAAGTCTCTTCTAAATAAAAATCATCTCACAAATCACATAACACAAGGGGAGAACACCAACTACTAATCTTGTGCTTCTAAGTAAGTAGCTCTCTCTAAGATATGTATCCATACATAGGTGTCTATAAAAGAACGTCAGGAAGTAGAAACCACTTGTATTCCCCTGCTAACTAATAGTTTACAAGAAGTGGTAGATACACGCAATCCACGATATTTCCATTATAACTTGACATCATCATTACACCTAGTCATAGCATATAAGATTTAACATGTTGTCGAATAAGGAGATAAGATGTCGTATCAAGCTCAAGTGACTTGTCTTTGAAGTTATCAGTCAATATTTTAGTTGAACATGGCTACCCTTGATGTTACTAATGTTTAGATCATTACCTATTACAGGATGTCTATACACCATCTATCAAATAACATACATATGTCATCTAATGCTATTGTGTTAATTTCTTAGTTTTGATTGTTAAAAATCAGTAGCAAAAAGAGACTAAGTCGAAGACACATAATACAGAGTCTTGAATTGACAAAGGGAATATGTCGGTTGCAGATAAAGATTCTATCTAATTGTTTAAATGACTTAATCAAAATAAGTTTGTTAGGATTTTATCTATGAGTTTCATTTATCTTTTAGATAAAATCCTAGATTTTACTCTTTTAGGAGATTGTAAATAAGAGCCAAATATATACCTAGTTTTAAGAAATCAAATGTAGGGTTTCACATGCATTATCAAGTGAAGTGCCTATAGATCAACATTAGGCAAACACAATTTTAGTGATTCAACTAGGATTGGTAGAGAGATATTGAATCACATGCTTACTTAGTCGAGATACTTTTCTTGAAGAGTGAGAGGGTGCATTCATAGCAGTACTTGATTATATGATGCAATTTCCACATAAATTCAATAGAACACAAATTATCTTTTAATCCCTTGTTTGTGTTCTTAGTGAGTCCTAGACTTAGGTCTCACAGTTCTTTGTGAGTAATCGAATCAAGAAGAACTATTTTGGAACTTTCAGTTGGTATCAGAGTAGGTTCCCCTTTCATGATTGAAGAGAAATCTTCAGGGGTGATCTAGAATGAGTTTCTACAACGTCAAGGCATTGAGCTCAAGAAATTCAACTACTCATGCTGGTGTGAATATATAGAGGATCAACTGATTTCAGTTGATCTTGATTTATGGACTGTGGTGACTGAAGGAGATCCCAGTCCCATAATCATTGAAGGTGGAGTCTCAAAGGACAAAACCAATAGCAAGTGGGACGATACGACAAGAAACTCTTGAGCAAGAACAAATAGACACCCAGATTCATTCTGTAACACCCCATCTTAAGCCAGTCGTGTTCATCGCTCCTTAGCAATTAATATCTAAACGTTGCAGCGGGAATAACTATCACCAGGACCTTGCTGCGGTCTAACCCACAAGAAATACCATTACTTAAATATTTACAATCACATATCCACAATGTATACACCAACCGAGTTTAAAGTATTCTCCAAAACCATACGAAATACACGAGCTCAGGTTCAACTACAAGCTGACGGGTGCACAGGCGCTACCCGTACTCAAAATAAAGTCCCACCTAGAGCTACCCGCTCCTACTCTCGTGGTGTGACTTCATCGGCCGCTTACCTGCAAGTGTAAAAACAGCCCCCAAAGGGGGTCAGCACGAATGCTGGTACGACCCTCCCATGGCCCCCAAGCTAACGGGGCTACGACGACTAATTGTCGATAGCATGGAAGTTGATTAGCATGATAAGCATAATAAGCGTAATAAGCATTATGAAACACAACAAACCAACAACCACAATGAACATAAATAGCTCATTAGCAAATGAACGACTCAGGCGTTCCCTTAATAAGTGAGTTAGTTCTTAACTCCTTAGATCCACATTCTCCTTAACCTTACAGTTGCCAACCGCTCCACTATTAGATTGGTTAGCCTTTAATTGGTCGCTTATCTTGGTAGGGCTTGGTTAACCCTAGCCGGTAGCAGTGCACTATCCGACGATAAGTTACCTTTCTTAATTTGTTGGGGATGTAGGCTTGATCCCCCCACGCCATCCTTAATGTGCCTCCCACCTCAAACAGTAGCCCGGGTGGTCGGGTCGGTTTGTTGACCCTAGGCGACGAGTCTAATGACAAGTCTTATTTGGAAGTCAGATCTGATTCAGATACCGACCTCCCCCAATACACATGTGCTGGTACCATTCCGGATTTCTCTCTCCCACCCCAAGTTATGGTTAGAGAAAGCCTTATTTATCATGGGTTAGTTAAACCTCAACGGGTAAAAACCAACAAGCGGCAATACTTATTTCTTATCTTTAACTCATTGAGTACTTAACTTAGTTAACAACATTCTCAAGTCTCGTGGGTTAGTGTAAGATAAACACATTCACATCAAGAATAAGTATAACCGGTTGCATGCCTTATCTTGTCTTAGTCGTAGCAAATAAACAGATAGCACACAAGCCGAGGGACACCTCGTTAGCAAGCAGGTCACAAGAAGGACTGTACCGTTCACCGTTGATCGTTGTTTGATTAACCTTCTTCGGGGTCCCAATTCACAAACCTAAAACATTGGTTCATTTTTAGGTCATTAGTTATTTGTACCTTACTTAACTCACTTAGTCCCTAAAGATTCCCATTCAACAACCTCTCAAGTCCTTGCCACTTAGCTTACAAACTTAACTTTAAACATTAAAACTTATACTTAACTTAACTTAATCCCTTAAGTTCTTAGGGTCCTAACCATTACCACCCTACCAAAGGTATACCCTATCACCCATTGCCATTCTTAGAATTCAAAATTTTTTTTTTTTTTATTTTTAGGCTCGACCGAACTTGACCGACCTTGCCTAAGGTCGGTCCATTCCAGAACACATTACCGTTTGAAAATTCTACCCCGACCGACCTTGCAAGTCCGGTCCCCAAGGTCGGTCCATTCCCGAGAGTTTCCCGAGGGAACTTTGAGCTGGCCCGGGGAAATTTGAGCTCGACCGAACTTGCCAAGTCCGGTCCCACGTTCGGTCGATTCCAGAGACTTATTACCGTACAAAATTCTTGGCATGACCGACCTTGCAAGTCCGGTCCCAAGGTCGGTCCATTCCAGAGACTTAATTCCTTCACAAAATACAAGCCCGACCGAACTTGTAAGTCCGGTCCTATGTTCGGTCGATTCCAGAAACTTTCTCCGGTAGTGTAATTTGAGCTCGACCGACCTTGCAGGTCCGGCACTAAGGTCGGTCGGCTCCATAACCTTGTTTCTAAATTCTCTTTTAACTCCAAACTTCTCCTCATATATCCTAATATGTTATAACCTCATTTGGGCACCTCAAATACACCTTAAGCCCTCCTCTAAACACATTAAATCATTCACCAAGATCCACCTTAGTCATTATGCATTTTCCTTGTAATAATGCTAACACTTGTAATGTTTTCCACTAGGTTTCTAGGTGGTGGGTCATACCTGATAAGTGTCCAAATGAGCATGATTTATAGGTGTATTTCATATATATTATTAGCACTTTTCTTGCTCATTTCTCCACTTCGGTTAGTTTTCCTCTAGTTTATGTTTTATTGTTTATCTCACAAATTTATTGGTTAAGCATGAGGAAAACCAAGCTGGGAGCAAAGTAGACAAGGAGACGAACGCATAGGCGCAAACGGCTCGAAAAACGGAGTCCAAACGAAGAATCTAAAGCCAGTCAAACTTTGTTTCTGACGTCGTGAGTGTCCGCATAAAATCACGACGTCGCTCGCGACGTACATCTCTTGTCCGCCCAGAATCATGATGTCACTCGCGATGTACATCTCTTGTCCGCCCAGATTCACGACGTCAGCCATGCGGACAACACTCACAGAACTACACCCGTGACCGCCTAATAACACGCGGACAGACAGGCGGACACCAACAGCAACCGCCTAATTAATTAGAGGCGGACGTGAGAGGCGGACACAGAGAGGAACGCATGAAATGAAGCGGACAACAAGCGGACGCGTGTTAATGTCCAATAATTAACGCGAGCTTATCTTCTTCTTCGCCCTGTCGTCTGCAACTTGCCTTCGCCGACTCTCTGCAACTCGTCCACTGCCATATCCATCTACTCCGCACCGCCTACCTTATTTTCCTCACGCGTGAGCTTTGTCCCCTGCGCAATAAATGAGCAATCAGTGAGCAATCAATCTGCTCTTTCTGCCGCCTCAATCAAACCCTCACGCGGTGCTACCTATCTGCTGCTTTTTCCTTTCCTCTATATAAACACATGTTCCTTCGGTAATCAATCACACATCCACCACCCATACAATCCATCACCGTACCACTTCACCACACATCACACGTTCATCTCATTTCTCTCCTCCCGTCTTCTCCATTTTTATTTCACTTTCCACCATATTCACCTCTAGTCCTACGTATACAAAATAGCAGAACGAATACAGGAGTGACTACAGATGATTTCTACTACTCTTGTTCCTGTTATTCTATTTAATATGTTAGGCTAGAATATTTATACTCTGGGAATGGTTATTATGTGTTTGTATTAATTATGCAATATTTTTACTGGTTTAATTTAAATACAGTTGTTACGTTTTAAAGCTTATCTCTCGCCTTTTTAATAAATGTCATGAGTTTATTAAATTGCTTGCTAAGTCTATTTTGATCAGACCAGGTGATAAATAGATAGGTTAATTAAGCCGTAAATTTGGAGAAAGCTTATTATGATTTAATAAGTTAGTATTTTCAGATGCATAAATAATTTCTCATATCTAAACCGTCCGTTTACACGTATTGTGCTTGAACCTTGATTAGAACCTTGCATTTTCAGGTAAACGAGTTCTTTTGAGGCTATGATTTAGTCCTTAAGATAATAAGAGGAATTTTGCCAAACAATTATATTAAACCAGTAGAGATAGCATAATTAAGCAGATTATATTAACCTGACCCAGAGTTCCGTTTAATTTATCTATTAACTGTGTTTATTTTATCTTTCCTTTTTATTTATATTACAAGTCAATTAATCCCCCCTCTTGTGACACGCTTAGGTACTATTATATGTACATTAGTCCCACGGTTCGACATCCGGTCGCTTACATTTTACTATACTACCACGACCGGGATTTGTTTGCAGTCCGACGTTTATTTTGAGTTTTAATTTCTTTTCTTTTATTTTTACACCAGTTTAACCACTCACCATACAACGTCTGCAAAATGGCGCCGTTGCCGGGGACTAGATTTATTCTAGTCCCTAAGCCCCGGATTATTCACTTGTTATATTAGAATATTCTGTCAATATTATTTTTGTTTGTTGTTTATATTAATTACCTTATATATTTTGTCCTTATTATTTTGTTATCGTTTATATTAATTATCTTTATATTTTGTTTATAGTTTATGTTTGTTATTTAATTTAATTATCTTTTATATTTTGTTTATATTATTATTATGTTTGTTTCTAATTATTTTATTGTCTAATCTGTTTCAGTAGTTTTATTTTATATACAAAAACACACAAAAAAAAAAATGGAAAAGGAACAGGTGTTCGAGCAAGAGTTTTGCTATTCTCAGTATTTATACTGCTCCGTATGTGGGGGAGCTCATGATCATGAGGATTGTCTCATATTACAAGAGCAACTCTGGTTAGAAGATCAACCAGATTACCTGAAGAGACTCGCTCTACAAGAACAGCAACCAAAGAGCGAAATAGTTCATGAGGTAGAACACCCCACTACGGATGTAAGTTACTCTCTTCCCTCTATAATCGCCTACCGCCATTTTCCATCCTTCTCTGTGCTCTATCCAGAAGATGAGGATATTTACATCCTCGAAAATGAAGAGAAGGAATTGCCATCACCTCCCGCCAATATATCCAAACAGAACGCCACTATCACCTTCGAAGAATTAACTTTCTCTGAAGATGATATCGATCAGCGTTCTTTCTACGAGCCTCACCTACAAGAGGAGGATGTTTACATCCTCCAATTTGAGGAAGAAAAATCATCACCACCGGGTCTTCTGTTAGAACTACGTTCCCGGCAGTACCTCCTCAAACACCAGATTTTGTGGAGTATTAATTTTCTTATTTTATATGCCGAGGTAACGTTTTGTTTTGATCCAGGATAACAAAGCAGGCGTCTAGCCAAAGACGTTAAAGAAGGGCAGCTTCCCGGGAGGCAACCCGGATGAATCTTTATTTTATTTTGCTTTTATGCTCTTTTTAATTTTCAGGTTCTCTTTAAATTTTATTTTTGCTAACTTTTAACCCCGTTTGTAGTATGGTTGCTTCTAGTGTCTTATACAGGTGCACTTCATGTCTACACTGCAACCAAGCTACGCTACTTGAGGCTGAAGCTCAAGTGTGGGGGAACTCCTTTAACAACTAGCAAAAATAATATCAGGGGAGTACCAGTTTCTTTAATTACGCTTTTATTTAAATAAAAACTGCAGAGGAGCGTTTATGTGCTTAAATGTTTATTTGTGATCTTTGTGTTATCTCTATTTTATCTACTTACCGAAAAGGTCTTCTGAAACCTTCCCTTGTTTTTCTGGTGAACAATGAGGACATTGTTCAATTTAAGTGTGGGGGAGTGTGCCCTTTTCGGTGACATTTTTGTGCTTAAATGTTTAATCTCTCTCCTTATCATGCGTTTGTCCAAATTCAAATATTATGGACCCTTTATATGTGGGTTGTTCTCTTTAAGAATAAATACTGTTATGAATTGTGGGATAAATGGTACAAATTTTAAAATTTTGATTACTTTTGAGGAGCATTTTATATGCGGTGTGACCAAATAATCTGCAAATGGTTGGATTTATTGCTCAGGGTTTCTTTTTGTCTTCTCTCTTAGGGATTGCTAAGGGGTGCTTTTCTGTTAAAAAAAAAGAAAGAAAAAGAAGAGAAAGAAAAATAATAATAAGGGACTTGCGAGACACCATTGGTAACCAACAAAGAGAGTTGAGTGTTCTTAAATACAAAGGCGTGATGCTTACATTTTCTCATCCCTTATGCAAAAGTGAAACAAATGCATGAATCTATTTTTCCTTTTGTTTTCTCCTCAATGCCCATTCTTGAGAGAAGTTGGCCATGGTAAAAGTTCTCAGAGTCACCTAAAAAAAACATTGAAGTACCTTAGATCATACCCCGAAACTCTATATTTTATTTTTACCCTGAGCACACCTATGCCACCAGCAGTTAATTTTTCACACTCCTCAATAAGTTAAAAAGATCATGTTTATCCTACCCTTCATAATAATATTTGTTAGTATTGAGCATTCCCTACTTACTTGGTTACGTGATTTTGCTTGAGGACAAGCAAAAAGATAAGTGTGGGGGTGTGATAAGTGTCCAAATGAGCATGATTTATAGGTGTATTTCATATATATTATTAGCACTTTTCTTGCTCATTTCTCCACTTCGGTTAGTTTTCCTCTAGTTT
This sequence comes from Limonium bicolor, assembly GCA_023374045.1. Classification (NCBI taxonomy): domain Eukaryota; kingdom Viridiplantae; phylum Streptophyta; class Magnoliopsida; order Caryophyllales; family Plumbaginaceae; genus Limonium; species Limonium bicolor. Next base: position 146,659,346 of record CM041780.1, read on the forward strand.
ATGTTTTATTGTTTATCTCACAAATTTATTGGTTAAACACGAGGAAAACCAAGCTGGGAGCAAATTAGACAAGGAGACGAACGCATAGGCGCAAACGGCTCGAAAAACGGAGTCCAAACGAAGAATCTAAAGCCAGTCAAACTTTGTTTGTGACGTCGTGAGTGTCCGCATAAAATCACGACGTCGCTCGCGACGTACATCTCTTGTCCGCCCAGAATCATGACGTCGCTCGCGATGTACATCTCTTGTCCGCCCAGATTCACGACGTCAGCCATGCGGACAACACTCACAGAACTACACCCGTGACCGCCTAATAACACGCGGACAGACAGGCGGACACCAACAGCAACCGCCTAATTAATTAGAGGCGGACGTGAGAGGCGGACACAGAGAGGACCGCATGAAATGAAGCGGACAACAAGCGGACGCGTGTTAATGTCCAATAATTAACGCGAGCTTATCTTCTTCTTCGCCCTGTCGTCTGCAACTTGCCTTCGCCGACTCTCTGCAACTCGTCCACTGCCATATCCATCTACTCCGCACCGCCTACCTTATTTTCCTCACGCGTGAGCTTTGTCCCCTGCGCAATAAATGAGCAATCAGTGAGCAATCAATCTTCTCTTTCTACCGCCTCAATCAAACCCTCACGCGGTGCTACCTATCTGCTGCTTTTTCCTTTCCTCTATATAAACACACGTTCCTTCGGTAATCAATCACACATCCACCACCCATACAATCCATCACCGTACCACTTCACCACACATCACACGTTCATCTCATTTCCTCCTCCCGTCTTCTCCATTTTTATTTCACTTTCCACCATATTCACCTCTAGTCCTACGTATACAAAATAGCAGAACGAATACAGGAGTGACTACAGATGATTTCTACTACTCTTGTTCCTGTTATTCTATTTAATATGTTATGCTAGAATATTTATACTCTGGGAATGGTTATTATGTGTTTGTATTAATTATGCAATATTTTTACTGGTTTAATTTAAATACAGTTGTTACGTTTTAAAGCTTATCTCTCGCCTTTTTAATAAATGTCATGAGTTTATTAAATTGCTTGCTAAGTCTATTTTGATCAGACCAGGTGATAAATAGATAGGTTAATTAAGCCGTAAATTTGGAGAAAGCTTATTATGATTTAATAAGTTAGTATTTTTAGATGCATAAATAATTTCTCATATCTAAACCGTCTGTTTACACGTATTGTGCTTGAACCTTGATTAGAACCTTGCATTTTCAGGTAAACGAGTTCTTTTGAGGCTATGATTTAGTCCTTAAGATAATAAGAGGAATTTTGCCAAACAATTATATTAAACCAGTAGAGATAGCATAATTAAGCAGATTATATTAACCTGACCCAGAGTTCCGTTTAATTTATCTATTAACTGTGTTTATTTTATCTTTCCTTTTTATTTATATTACAAGTCAATTAATCCCCCCTCTTGTGACACGCTTAGGTACTATTATATGTACATTAGTCCCACGGTTCGACATCCGGTCGCTTACATTTTACTATACTACCACGACCGGGATTTGTTTGCAGTCCGACGTTTATTTTGAGTTTTAATTTCTTTTCTTTTATTTTTACACCAGTTTAACCACTCACCATACAACGTCTGCAATACCTAATGTAACCACTATGCCAAATGTTTTCCTCACCACTATAACATCATCTCCCAAGCATCTTTCACCATCTAAAACTCTTTTATGCATTTACTTAAAGTTCCTTCACAAGCTTAAACTTCCACCCATCAACACATTATTTCCTTCCTAGTTGTTTACCAACATATGCCTAAGTCCTTAATACTCAAATACATTCTCTTGATTCCTAAATCCTTCATGGTATTGCCTAAGTCACTATAACTCATTAGAACACCTTAATCTCACCCTTTTTCATCAAGACAACCTCTAGAGCTTCTAGTACTTCCTTAGTCATTAAATCCCCTTAGAATATCTTAAACACTTAAGTTCTCCTTTAAATTTTGCCATGGGTTCTCTAGTACATAGCACATCCTAACACATGGTTTTTCTCCATCAAACAACCAACATCACCCAAATTCTCATCACAACACCTTAACACACAATTTACACCGAAACTACACCACATCATCTTATAGTGCATAAACTTAAATGCTTGGCACTTAGGCCCTTAAATGACAATAATCTTAACCACTGAATTTCCACATATATTTGCCTTCAACCTACGAATACACACAACAAGGCTCCCATTGAAATAAATTGCTTCTTGTAATTCACCTCAACATTGTTTTAACTATCTCTTCTTCTCATTTGCTCTTTAGTCACAAGTTCACAAGTATAGTCATTGTTTCTCCTAGGTTTTATATAACCCCTTTTCCAATGTAAACTCTACACTAAACTCATCACATATCTAAATCCCATTCCCTTAAACAATAAACACCTTAAGGTATGAAACACCCCTATTAATTATAACACAATAATCGTGAATACCGAGGAATGTCTAAGTGACTTGACACATTAATATAGTTATCTTATAACGTATCACCGATGATACTAATTAAGGGACATACATATGTCTGTGAACGTACGTGATAGCAAGAACCTCTCACATTTTAATATAAACTTGGGTGCTCGTTGGTTTAGACTTAACCTACAACTGAGCAAATTAATTATTCCGCGTTAGGACATTGGTACACCAAACAAGTGAAAGGCATCATGCGAGGGGTATAGAGTTTATCATTTACACATTATAACGGTACTAATAAACTGAGGTTACTAGACTATAATATACGTGTGGGGTTACCGGTTGCAAATTTATACCAACAGCTTTAATTAGAAACAGACCTTGTGCTCGCCAATTTGTATCCTGACCTCAACTGTCCAACGATTACATATGAGTACTTCATTCTGTTAAATGCTATAGTGAATCAGCCCCACCCTTGTGATTTCCTAAGATACTGCACGTCCCACAACCCTCATAAAGCTTGAAGTCACAAACTACCCATTAGCAAGTCATCTGCGTGAGTTAACAGAAGGGAAACAGTCCCATACCGTATGACAGAAAATCAATAGTCACCTGAAGGTCTATTGGACACTACATCAGTTACACATATAATAGTAATGGACTAGCACGTGAGCAGCTCTGATTTTCGAAATTCTCTACTCCTGTTCTTTTCAGTCGTTCAATTATCATCAGCCACTAACCACCAGAGACCATCTCATTAATCTTGCTTTACTAACTCTTAGGTGGTGTCTCCTGCATGCCAATCATATCCCGCATGGCACAGAAATTCCCACACCACTTACGCCAGTGCCTTTCCTTCCCTTCTGGCATGGTGTGTCTGGATTAATAACCCACTCAGCTCTCACTCTTGGTCATTATAGCACTATAACCAATTCAACTGGTGTTTACCCACGCAAGTACCGATCTCAGTGCAAGTCCTGGAGGACCTCCTCCTTCTTCGCTGTTTTCCATGACAGGTAATGTTTTTTTTTTGGCTTCCTCCACGACTGTCTATCTTACTTATCACTCCCTGTCCTTTCTCTTGTAAATTTGAGTCGAGCTTACTTCTGAAACCTTTACTCTTGATCCCTGACTCAAGCTGCACTTACTCCCTCACACCCCCAAAGGAAGTGATCAGGCTCCTGTAATTCCGGAGCAAAACCCAGTACAGAGGAGCTAGCAAGGTAAAACGGTAATATAACTTTTCTTCTCTCCTGGTTCATATCTGTCTGAGAGTGCAGCAATGTAATTCTCAACCTCCCTCATTGTTCACGCATGGAACCTGAATGCAACTCCTCTCTTTCAGTATATCAAAGGTCTCTTGGCACTTCACTGTACTTCCTTTTAAAAAAAAAAAACGAACAAACTGACAAGTGTTTGCACCAAGGCTTTCCAGGGACTCGCCCCAACCTGACCTTAGTTCGGGTCCAAGTTCCCGTGGCTCTGTTGGAAAACTCCATGGGTAGAAGCCGCCCAATGCTTCTCTGAAACTCGACCGGGAGGTAATATCTTCAAAGCAGTTTCCTGATTGCTCCAGCCCTTGTTCTTTCTCTCCCTTCTGGTCTGTCAAGTCTAACCATGAGTATCCCTCCAGTTAAAGCTGAATTGTTCAAGTCCTTGAGAGTTCCACATGTTACCGAAGGTATATCAGGAAGAACCAACTACAAAGAAATGAAGAAAAGAGCACAAGTGGTAAGCTGATCCAAAAATCTGTACTGGTTTCGAATGCAGTTCTGATAAGCCATTTACATGTGTAGTGTTCTGAGAAAGGATAATGTTGCTTAAGGAACTAGCTAGGAACTAGAAATTTCTGATGCAATGCATAACAAATGTGCCTACTACATAAGAGTTAAACAACAAGTGAGATTAGTGCTGGTGAATTCTGTATGAATCAGCTGATAAAAAAAAAACAAACCGATACAGAGAAGAGTCTGAACTCTGCAACTTCTCTTCTCTATGAAATCTAACGCAGGAACAGAATAAGGATTGTAGTGGTGGATAATGAGTTTAAAACCCAGCTGACACAGCATGCTAAGTATAAAGAAGCTAGAGAGATATTGGTGAAACCGTAGAACACATTACAAAGAGGAAGAAGTGTTAAAATGCAGTAACTTGATTTTCAGTTCTGTTCATTTCAGGTTAGGAACATTTCAGCACTTATAGCAGATTGCCTTGGGTCGATTGTTTTTAGGGTGAAGCTATGATAAAACCCTTAACTAAGTGAGTGAGTATTCTGGGGATAAATTAGAAGTCAGATGAAAGAACAAGAGAGAAACAAAAGAGAAGATATCAGTTTTGCATTTTCAGTTTTGCATTTTGTCTTCTAAAAACTTAAGTACGGTATGACTCTGCTACAGGAAGCTATAAAAGGGCTGTATGGAGTGGTTATTGAGCCTAAAACGTTTCTAAAGCACTTAAGTAAATTTATAACACTTTGGGAAAGATAGAAGTTGAAGTAACTAGAGAAGAAGAAGGAATGAAGAGAAGTAGATGGGTTTTTGGTTTCAGATTTGGCAGTTTATGTTCAGGTTCATGTTTCAGATTTTGTTGTCTTTCTGGGTAAAGAACCTTCAAGGTGGGGAAAATAAGAAATAGGATGAATAACAGAAAACTAAACAACAGAAAAGTTGTTACAGCAGTGCAAGGTTTCAGTTCAGATTTTCCTTGTTTTCAGTGTAATGAACTTTCAGGGTTGTTAACCATGCTAAATTTGGGTCTGTGTCAAACTGGTAAGCTTGATAACACACTAGACAAAGTGTAGATAAGCGGGGGATACTAGGGGAAGACAATTCACACCTTAAAAGAAGGGTAGAAGCAGTGGTATGCAGAAACTGGTGCAATAACTGAGAGAATAGAAGAAGGAATTCAAGTGTGGGTTTCAGTGCCTGAAATTCTTGGTTTCTGTATAGATATGTTTCGGGAGTGTACTTTTTGGATTGCTTTGGTTTGTCTTAAAAACCAATACAGTATTAAAACATACAGCTAATTAGGCAGACGGGTGGGTAAGGAAATTGAAAATCAAACTGGTGAGTAAAACAGAAATGAAACAGAAGAAAAAACATCAGTTCAGTTGCTGGAATTTGGGTTTTCTGGATATCAGCTTTTCAGGGGTATAGCCAATGTTTTATTTTTGGGTTCTTTTGAGGATGGAATCATATTAAGACCCCTAGCTAAGCAACTAAATAACGTGGGAAAAGAAGGCTGGGAAATAAGATTAGTAAATAACAGAAAGAGCATGTTCAGGTTCATGGCTTCAGTTTGTTTTAGTTTCTGGTTATGGATTTTTCAGAAACGTTATCCATGTGGTTCTGACCTGTTATGGGTTTAAAAATCTCTACTAAACATTAACTAGGTGGGTAAAGCAATTTGGAAGGAGTTAGAGTCAGGATAGATTAAGAGCAGGAAGAATACTATAGGAAAGGTATGTAACAGAATCAGAGTAGCAGCAGTCACACTTTCAGTATTACAGCCTTATCAGTTTATGTGTAGTTGAGTAGAAGAGTGGTTGTTGATAGTTGTTGAGTTTAAACAATAGCTGGAACACGGAATCAAGTGGGTAAATGCCTAGGGATAAATGGAATGACTGATACGAGAATAAACAGGAAAGAAAGTCTAGAGGAAAAGAAAAATACTTCAGTTTTATAAGTTCAGTTTTTGGAATTTTGCTCAGGTCTGTAGAAGGAGTTTCAGAGATGTTAAGCGGGACACTGTGAATCTGTTTTGAGGTTAAGAATCTGATAAAACACTTAATCAACTGAGTCAGCAGTTGGGAATAAAGGGGAGGAAATCAGGAGATAGTTTAATGCTGTTACAGAGAAGTCAAATGGAAGTGTTTCACAGATTCTGTTTCAGTTTTAATTGGCCTGCTGTTTCTGTGTAACTAATCACAGAAGCTGTTTGAGTGTTGTATTGGGTTAGTCTTGAGCTTGAGACCTTGCTAACAACCATGGCTAGTGGGGTAAGTACTGGGGGGGGAAGGATTAAGCACCAGTTGAGTTAACTAGACACAAGAAAGAAAGGAAATATGGAGATTGTTGTTTCAGATTTCAATAATTTCGTAGCTCTGTGTAACTGATTTACAGAAGCCTTGTGAGGGTGATGCTAGCTTAAAAATGAACCCAAAACAGTACTAATACATCTAACTAAGTATATGAAACATTTTGGGAAAGGTTACACATCAATTAATACAATAAAAGTGAAGCTAGATAAGGTGCTACATGGGGAATGTGTTTCAGATTTTGAAACGGTTGGATTTCTGTATAAATGGGTTCTTGGGGGTATACTATGAACTATAGTATCGTTACAAGGGTTAAAATATCACTCACCTATCTATCTAAGGAATGAGTACACCTTAGATAAGTCATATATACGTTATACAAACTTGTTACATAAATTATCTCTTAAAACCTAACTAAGGAAAAAGGGCTTGGTTAACATGTAAATAAAGATGTGAAATATCCTAGGGGTAAGTTAAGCCTAGGATTAATGCATGTGGAATTCCAAGAGTCAATCTAACTAAGCGTGTAACAACATACCTAAGAAATAACATACGAAATAGAGTGTCGTCACATAAAATAATGAGCTGACACATTGTTTTAATTAACTCTAGGACCGTAGCGAACTCCGACCGGGACTTCGAGTGTAAGACGACTCGGGCTTTCGAATAAGGTATGGACATGTGTGGTTCGTATGTTGCCGTGTTACACGGCTTGTTTGCTTTGTGTGCTGTGTGCTTTGTGTGAAAATGACATAAGATCAAAGCATGAAATTGGATTGCTTGTTTATCATGTTGGATGATTTCTATATCATTGTTGAATATATCATTGCGCGCACACAGTAGTTAGTCCCTTTCGCGTTATGGAACTTTGAGATGACTCAACGAACTATGTAACAAAGAAACTACATAAAGGGAAAACTATACGAGAACTACTACGAATTATGAAAATAAAGAAAACTATAAGGGGAACTCCTCTCTAACCATTGAGGACTACCATGACACCCACTATGGTGTCTATTCATTAATCATAATGAGGAGCAAGTCTCCTTGGCGAGACATGACGAACCACGTAGACAAAACAAAGAACTATACAATGAGAAAACCCCTCTAACTAGAGGACCCCTAAAGACACCCACTATGGTGTCGAGTTACCAAGGTGATGATAAGCTAGTACCATTGAGAAGGAATAGGGATACGGACCCTTAATATCCGGAGCAAGGCTAGTAACATTGAGAAGGAATAGGGATACGGACCCTTAGTATCCGGAGCAAAGGCTAGTAACATTGAGAAGGAATAGGGATACGGACCCTTAGTATCCGGAGCAGAGGCTAGTAACATTGAGAAGGAATAGGGATACGGACCCTTAGTATCCGGAGCAGAGGCTAGTAACATTGAGAAGGAATAGGGATACGGACCCTTAGTATCCGAGCAAAGGCTAGTAACATTGAGAAGGAATAGGGATACGGACCCTTAGTATCCGGAGCAGAGGCTAGTAACATTGAGAAGGAATAGGATACGGACCCTGTATCCGGAGCAGAGGCTAGTAACATTGAGAAGGAATAGGGATACGGACCCTTAGTATCCGGAGCAGAGGCTAGTAACATTGAGAAGGAATAGGGATACGGACCCTTAGTATCCGAGCAAGGCTAGTAACATTGAGAAGGAATAGGGATACGGACCCTTAGTATCCGGAGCAGAGGCTAGTAACATTGAGAAGGAATAGGGATACGGACCCTTAGTATCCGGAGCAGAGGCTAGTAACATTGAGAAGGAATAGGATACGGACCCTTAGTATCCGGAGCAGAGGCTAGTAACATTGAGAAGGAATAGGGATACGGACCCTTAGTATCCGGAGCAGAGGCTAGTAACATTGAGAAGGAATAGGGATACGGACCCTTAGTATCCGGAGCAGAGGCTAGTAACATTGAGAAGGAAAAGGATACGGACCCTTAGTATCCGGAGCAGAGGCTAGTAACATTGAGAGGGAAGAGGGATACGGACCCTTAGTATCCGGAACAGTGGCTAGTAACGTTTAAAAACAACAGTGAGAGAAAGAGCTATCCAGGAATGGAGGATTAGCTATGGACAGGATGTACTCTAAATTGTGGTGATAAGAGAATTCACAAGTAACCACTTAAGAAACAAGGAAAGATTGGCACCTACTTGATATGGTCACGGGATCTAAACTTTACCCCCGACCTGGTGCAAAGGAAGAGAAAGAAATACACATTATGAGAACAAGAGAAAAGAAATGAAAACACACAACGTTCGAACTATCCCATAGGGAGGATCATTGGTAAACATACCTACGCACACGTCTGATGACTTACATGATTGTTGTTGCTATATTAGCAGCTTGTTGTGCTTGGTTGCGTGTTTGATGGGCTATGATGCCAGCCTGTTATGCTTGGATGTTTGTTGATATTGCTATGCTACCTTAAAGTGTGTTTGATATTATGATGCATTGTGATGTGTGCTTTACTGCTTTAATAAAGCATGTAAAATTGACTTAATAATATTCGACCAAGTAGTCGTGTGGCCCGGTAACATGCGGGCTTCACACGTTCATACTCGGCATAGTTTTGCTGAGTCCTTTATTTTTACAGGTGATCATCCGGATCGTGACGGAGTGTAGGTGAAGGACTACCATGGGGGTAGTCCACCGGGCACGACCTTTAAGTTTGTAATAGCACATGTGATATATGGGTTGATACTAAACCCGAGATGTAATTCTTAGTTTATGACTTGGTATCTTATATTGTATAAAAGTTTTGGTTGAGAAATGTTCCAGTCATGCAGACCGTAACTTAGTATTGGTAGTGTGGTCTGTCAACCACGTGGGTGGTTGGCATCTGTAGCACCCGAAGGATATCGAGAATCCGCTGCTTGGTTGTCATACAATATGACCGGAGTTGGTTTTGTACTGTTGAATGTTTATTCGGGGGTGTTACAGAAAGTGGTATCAGAGCGTAGTTGCGCTCTGATGACTGGAACAGAGGAGTACCGAGTATAGGAAAACCTAAATTTGAGAGACGGGGTTACGGGTTAGTTTGTGAGGCTCGTTAGTTAGGGTCCATTTCAATCCGTAGGAAAACGCTGGAGAGGTAGAAAGCCTCCTCACACTCGGGAAAACCCGATTTGGCGTTTACACAATGGCATATAATCAATCCGGTAAATAAAACTAGGTACCCCTATCTTTTCATCGATGTTTCGGCTTAGTGTAGGGTACGGGGGCGTACCCCTCTTTTAAGGGGGGTAAGCGCGTTTCGTTTTGGATGTTTTGCGTGATTTACTATGTTGTGTTCCTACAACCACACGTGGTTGGTTGGTAGGTCTGAGTGTTTTGGATTGTGTATGTGAATGGCATGTACGAATATGTACGCTCTATTATGAATGAATGTGGTGTGCCTTGGGTTGCACCTTAGCACGTTATATACATTGCTAGCACCTCGGTCTACTATGAGAACTGGTGTGAAGCCACTAATGTGGCATGGTGCTTAGAAGCACTGAGAATTATAATTATGGGACTTAATCCTTTGGTTATCGTGAATGAATGCGGGACTTGATCCCTAGGATTACCAGGAGTGGAAAATACAAGTTAAAGAAGTAAGACTTCGGGACGAAGTCTCTTTTAAGGGGGGTAAGTTGAAACACCCCTATTAATTATAACACAATAAATCGTGAATACACGAGGAATGTCTAAGTGACTTGACACATTAATATAGTTATCTTATAACGTATCACCGATGATACTAATTAAGGGACATACATATGTCTGTGAACGTACGTGATAGCAAGTCACATTTTAATATAAACTTGGGTGCTCGTTGGTTTAGACGTTAACCAATACAACTGAGCAAATTAAATTATTCCGCGTTAGGACATTGGTACACCAAACAAGTGAAAGGCATCATGCGAGTGGGTATAGAGTTTACTCATTTACACATTATAACGGTACTAATAAACTGAGGTTACTAGACTATAATACGTGTGGGGTTACCGGTTGCAAATTTATACCAACAGCTTTAATTAGAAAACAGACACTTGTGCTCGCCAATTTGTATCCTTGACTCAACTGTCCAACGAATTACATATGAAGTACTTCATTCTGTTAAATGCTATAGTGAAATCAGCCCCACCCTTGTGATTTCCTAAGATACTGCACGTCCCACAACCCTCATAAAGCTTGAAGTCACAAACTACCCATTAGCAAGTCATACTGCGTGAGTTAAACAGAAGGGAAAACAGTCCCATACCCGTATGACAGAAAATCAATAGTCACCTGAAGGTCTATTGGAGCACTACATCAGTTACACATATAATAGTAATGGACTAGCACGTGAGCAGCTCTGATTTTCGAAATTCTCTACTCCTGTTCTTTCTTTCAGTCGTTCAATTACTCAGCCACTAACCACCAGAGACCATCCTCCATTAATCTTGCTTTTACTAACTCTTAGGTGGTGTCTCCTGCATGCCAATCATATCCCGCATGGCACAGAAATTCCCACACCACTTACGCCAGTGCCTTTCCTTCCCTTCTGGCATGGGTGTGTCTGGATTAATAACCCCACTCAGCTCCTCCTCTTGAGTCATTATAGCACTATAACCAATTCAACTGGTGTTGACCCACGCAAGTACCGATCTCAGCGTGCAAGTCCTGGAGAGACCTCCTCCATTCTTCGCTGTTTTCCCATGACAGGTAATGTTTTTTTTTTGGCTTCCTCCACGACTGTCTATCTTACTTTATCACTCCCTGTCCTTCTCTTGTAAATTTGAGTCGAGCTTACTTCTGAAACCTTTACCTCTTGATCCCTGACTCAAGCTGCACTTACTCCCTCACACCCCCAAAAGGAAGCTGATCAGGCTCCTGTAATTCCGGAGCAAACCCAGTACAGAGGAGCTAGCAAGGTAAAACGGTAATATAACTTTTCTTCTCTCCTGGTTCATATCTGTCTGAGAGTGCAGCAATGTAATTCTCAACCTCCCTCATTGTTCACGCATGGAACCTGAATGCAACTCCTCTCTTTCAGTATATCAAAGGTCTCTTGGCACTTCACTGTACTTCCTTTTAAAAAAAAAAAAACGAACAAACTGACAAGTGTTTGCACCAAGGCTTTCCAGGGACTCGCCCCAACCTGACCTTAGTTCGGGTCCAAGTTCCCGTGGCTCTGTTGGAAAACTCCATGGGTAGAAGCCGCCCAATGCTTCTCTGAAACTCGACCGGGAGGTAATATCTTCAAAGCAGTTTCCTGATTGCTCCAGCCCTTGTTCTTTCTCTCCCTTCTGGTCTGTCAAGTCTAACCATGAGTATCCCTCCAGTTAAAGCTGAATTGTTCAAGTCCTTGAGAGTTCCACATGTTACCGAAGGTATATCAGGAAGAACCAACTACAAAGAAGATGAAGAAAAGAGCACAAGTGGTAAGCTGATCCAAAAATCTGTACTGGTTTCGAATGCAGTTCTGATAAGCCATTTACATGTGTAGTGTTCTGAGAAAGGATAATGTTGCTTAAGGAACTAGCTAGGAACTAGAAATTTCTGATGCAATGCATAACAAATGTGCCTACTACATAAGAGTTAAACAACAAGTGAGATTAGTGCTGGTGAATTCTGTATGAATCAGCTGATAAAAAAAAACAAACCGATACAGAGAAGAGTCTGAACTCTGCAACTTCTCTTCTCTATGAAATCTAACGCAGGAACAGAATAAGGATTGTAGTGGTGGATAATGAGTTTAAAACCCAGCTGACACAGCATGCTAAGTATAAAGAAGCTAGAGAGATATTGGTGAAACCGTAGAACACATTACAAAGAGGAAGAAGTGTTAAAATGCAGTAACTTGATTTTCAGTTCTGTTCATTTCAGGTTAGGAACATTTCAGCACTTATAGCAGATTGCCTTGGGTCGATTGTTTTTAGGGTGAAGCTATGATAAAACCCTTAACTAAGTGAGTGAGTATTCTGGGGATAAATTAGAAGTCAGATGAAAGAACAAGAAGAGAAACAAAAGAGAAGATATCAGTTTTGCATTTTCAGTTTTGCATTTTGTCTTCTAAAAACTTAAGTACGGTATGACTCTGCTACAGGAAGCTATAAAAGGGCTGTATGGAGTGGTTATTGAGCCTAAAACGTTTCTAAAGCACTTAAGTAAATTTATAAACACTTTGGGAAAGATAGAAGTTGAAGTAACTAGAGAAGAAGAAGGAATGAAGAGAAGTAGATGGGTTTTTGGTTTCAGATTTGGCAGTTTATGTTCAGGTTCATGTTTCAGATTTTGTTGTCTTTCTGGGTAAAGAACCTTCAAGGTGGGGAAAATAAGAAATAGGATGAATAACAGAAAACTAAACAACAGAAAAGTTGTTACAGCAGTGCAAGGTTTCAGTTCAGATTTTCCTTGTTTTCAGTGTAATGAACTTTCAGGGTTGTTAACCATGCTAAATTTGGGTCTGTGTCAAACTGGTAAGCTTGATAACACACTAGACAAAGTGTAGATAAGCGGGGGATACTAGGGGAAGACAATTCACACCTTAAAAGAAGGGTAGAAGCAGTGGTATGCAGAAACTGGTGCAATAACTGAGAGAATAGAAGAAGGAATTCAAGTGTGGGTTATCAGTGCCTGAAATTCTTGGTTTCTGTATAGATATGTTTCGGGAGTGTACTTTTTGGATTGCTTTGGTTTGTCTTAAAAACCAATACAGTATTAAAACATACAGCTAATTAGGCAGACGGGTGGGTAAGGAAATTGAAAATCAAACTGGTGAGTAAAACAGAATGAAACAGAAGAAAAACATCAGTTCAGTTGCTGGAATTTGGGTTTTCTGGATATCAGCTTTTCAGGGGTATAGCCAATGTTTTATTTTTGGGTTCTTTTGAGGATGGAATCATATTAAGACCCCTAGCTAAGCAACTAAATAACGTGGGAAAAGAAGGCTGGGAAATAAGATTAGTAAATAACAGAAAAGAGCATGTTCAGGTTCATGGCTTCAGTTTGTTTTAGTTTCTGGTTATGGATTTTTCAGAAACGTTATCCATGTGGTTCTGACCTGTTATGGGTTTAAAAATCTCTACTAAACATTAACTAGGTGGGTAAAGCAATTTGGAAGGAGTTAGAGTCAGGATAGATTAAGAGCAGGAAGAATACTATAGGAAAGGTATGTAACAGAATCAGAGTAGCAGCAGTCACACTTTCAGTATTACAGCCTTATCAGTTTATGTGTAGTTGAGTAGAAGAGTGGTTGTTGATAGTTGTTGAGTTTAAACAATAGCTGGAACACGGAATCAAGTGGGTAAATGCCTAGGGATAAATGGAATGACTGATACGAGAATAAACAGGAAAGAAAGTCTAGAGGAAAAGAAAAATACTTCAGTTTTATAAGTTCAGTTTTTGGAATTTTGCTCAGGTCTGTAGAAGGAGTTTCAGAGATGTTAAGCGGGACACTGTGAATCTGTTTTGAGGTTAAGAATCTGATAAAACACTTAATCAACTGAGTCAGCAGTTGGGAATAAAGGGGAGGAAATCAGGAGATAGTTTAATGCTGTTACAGAGAAGTCAAATGGAAGTGTTTCACAGATTCTGTTTCAGTTTTAATTGGCCTGCTGTTTCTGTGTAACTAATCACAGAAGCTGTTTGAGTGTTGTATTGGGTTAGTCTTGAGCTTGAGACCTTGCTAACAACCATGGCTAGTGGGGTAAGTACTGGGGGGGGAAGGATTAAGCACCAGTTGAGTTAACTAGACACAAGAAAGAAAGGAAATATGGAGATTGTTGTTTCAGATTTCAATAATTTCGTAGCTCTGTGTAACTGATTTACAGAAGCCTTGTGAGGGTGATGCTAGCTTAAAAATGAACCAAAACAGTACTAATACATCTAACTAAGTATATGAAACATTTTGGGAAAGGTTACACATCAATTAATACAATAAAAGTGAAGCTAGATAAGGTGCTACATGGGGAATGTGTTTCAGATTTTGAAACGGTTGGATTTCTGTATAAATGGGTTCTTGGGGGTATACTATGAACTATAGTATCGTTACAAGGGTTAAAATATCACTCACCTATCTATCTAATGAGTACACCTTAGATAAGTCATATATACGTTATACAAACTTGTTACATAAATTATCTCTTAAAACCTAACTAAGGAAAAAGGGCTTGGTTAACATGTAAATAAAGATGTGAAATATCCTAGGGGTAAGTTAAGCCTAGGATTAATGCATGTGGAATTCCAAGAGTCAATCTAACTAAGCGTGTAACAACATACCTAAGAAATAACATACGAAATAGAGTGTCGTCACATAAAATAATGAGCTGACACATTGTTTTAATTAACTCTAGGACCGTAGCGAACTCCGACCGGGACTTCGAGTGTAAGACGACTCGGGCTTTCGAATAAGGTATGGACATGTGTGGTTCGTATGTTGCCGTGTTACACGGCTTGTTTGCTTTGTGTGCTGTGTGCTTTGTGTGAAAATGACATAAGATCAAAGCATGAAATTGGATTGCTTGTTTATCATGTTGGATGATTTCTATATCATTGTTGAATATATCATTGCGCGCACACAGTAGTTTAGTCCCTTTCGCGTTATGGAACTTTGAGATGAGACTCAACGAACTATGTAAACAAAGAAACTACATAAAGGGAAAACTATACGAGAACTACTACGAATTATGAAAATAAAGAAAACGCTATAAGGGGAACTCCTCTCTAAACCATTGAGGACTACCATGACACCCACTATGGTGTCTATCATTAATCATAATGAGGAGCAAGTCTCCTTGGCGAGACATGACGAACCACGTAGACAAAACAAAAGAACTATACAATGAGAAAACCCCTCTTAACTATAGAGGACCCCTAAAGACACCCACTATGGTGTCGAGTTACCAAAGGTGATGATAAGCTAGTAACATTGAGAAGGAATAGGGATACGGACCCTTAATATCCGGAGCAGAGGCTAGTAACATTGAGAAGGAATAGGGATACGGACCCTTAGTATCCGGAGCAAAGGCTAGTAACATTGAGAAGGAATAGGGATACGGACCCTTAGTATCCGGAGCAGAGGCTAGTAACATTGAGAAGGAATAGGGATACGGACCCTTAGTATCCGGAGCAGAGGCTAGTAACATTGAGAAGGAATAGGGATACGGACCCTTAGTATCCGGAGCAAAGGCTAGTAACATTGAGAAGGAATAGGGATACGGACCCTTAGTATCCGGAGCAGGCTAGTAACATTGAGAAGGAATAGGGATACGGACCCTTAGTATCCGGAGCAGAGGCTAGTAACATTGAGAAGGAATAGGGATACGGACCCTTAGTATCCGGAGCAGAGGCTAGTAACATTGAGAAGGAATAGGGATACGGACCCTTAGTATCCGGAGCAGAGGCTAGTAACATTGAGAAGGAATAGGGATACGGACCCTTAGTATCCGGAGCAGAGGCTAGTAACATTGAGAAGGAATAGGGATACGGACCCTTAGTATCCGGAGCAGAGGCTAGTAACATTGAGAAGGAATAGGGATACGGACCCTTAGTATCCGGAGCAGAGGCTAGTAACATTGAGAAGGAATAGGGATACGGACCCTTAGTATCCGGAGCAGAGGCTAGTAACATTGAGAAGGAATAGGGATACGGACCCTTAGTATCCGGAGCAGAGGCTAGTAACATTGAGAAGGAATAAGGATACGGACCCTTAGTATCCGGAGCAGAGCTAGTAACATTGAGAGGGAAGAGGGATACGGACCCTTAGTATCCGGAACAGTGGCTAGTAACGTTTAAAAAACAACAGTGAGAGAAAAGAGCTATCCAGGAATGGAGGATTAGCTATGGACAGGATGTACTCTAAATTGTGGTGATAAGAGAATTCACAAGTAACCACTTAAGAAACAAGGAAAGATTGGCACCTACTTGATATGGTCACGGGATCTAAACTTTACCCCCGACCTGGTGCAAAGGAAGAGAAAGAAATACACATTATGAGAACAAGAGAAAAGAAATGAAAACACACAACGTTCGAACTATCCCATAGGGAGGATCATTGGTAAACATACCTACGCACACGTCTGATGACTTACATGATTGTTGTTGCTATATTAGCAGCTTGTTGTGCTTGGTTGCGTGTTTGATGGGCTATGATGCCAGCCTGTTATGCTTGGATGTTTGTTGATATTGCTATGCTACCTTAAAGTGTGTTTGATATTATGATGCATTGTGATGTGTGCTTTACTGCTTTAATAAAGCATGTAAAATTGACTTAATAATATTCGACCAAGTAGTCGTGTGGCCCGGTAACATGCGGGCTTCACACGTTCATACTCGGCATAGTTTTGCTGAGTCCTTTATTTTACAGGTGATCATCCGGATCGTGACGGAGTGTAGGTGAAGGACTACCATGGGGGTAGTCCACCGGGGCACGACCTTTAAGTTTGTAATAGCACATGTGATATATGGGTTGATACTAAACCCGAGATGTAATTCTTAGTTTATGACTTGGTATCTTATATTGTATAAAAGTTTTGGTTGAGAAATGTTCCAGTCATGCAGACCGTAACTTAGTATTGGTATGTGGTCTGTCAACCACGTGGGTGGTTGGCATCTGTAGCACCCGAAGGATATCGAGAATCCGCTGCTTGGTTGTCATACAATATGACCGGAGTTGGTTTTGTACTGTTGAATGTTTATTCGGGGGTGTTACAAGGTAAGTAATTTACCTTGTTCTTTTACAAGCTTTAAAAGCTTTCTTCCTTAGGTTTTTCTTTGCTCAATCTCGGTCACCAATATATATCTCCTTGCCAATGTTCTAACCAATATCCAATGACTCCAATGAGTACTAGATAATACATTAACCCTAAGGAACAAAACCCTAGGTTAAAAAATGTGCTTTAAGGTATTAAGGTGATTGTTTACCTTGGTTTCTCAAGACAAGATTGGATATGAAGCAAGAAGGACCTCCTCAATCCTTGAAGAGTAGACAACAAGCTAGAACAAGGCATAAACATGGAGTCCCATGAGTGCAAATTTTCGAACAAGGCAAGAAATGATGGAAACCTAGATTTTCTTACACTTTCTTTACCTTAAGAGAATGGAGAAGCCAATGGAGTCTCCAAACTTGAATTTCCTCCTCTAATGGTGGTTTGACTTGGCACCAAATGAAGTCTTGAAGCTCTTTTTGAAAGATAGAAAGAGAGAGCTTGAGTTAACTAAGGAGAATATGTAATTTGTTTTGGTTTTGGAGCTAAAATGAGTGAGTTGTGTGCAAGGCTAGATGAAGCTAGCATGGAGGTATGCTTCACGTTAATGGAGAAGTGAGAGAGAGCAAGAAACCGTGGGAAACAAGGGAGAATGAAGAAGTGAGGAGAGAGAATCACTAAAGGTGAGATATTATGTTAAAAAAAGGTGAATAGTTAACTTACTTGCTTTATAAGTCTTTATTTGATTAATGAGTCATAAAGGTGGTGACTCACCTTATAAGAAACCGGCCCCCATTAGTAACAAGGGGTACTTAAGTCTTTGTTGACCAAATATCTCACTTATATTGTCTTATGTTATAAATCTAGCTTAATTAATTTACTATTCACAAAACAAGGCACATTGTTGTGAAATTTTGATTTCCCATTGATATAGACTTCCAAATGTGATACTATATAGTACACATGTTAATTAAGAGTAATGATGGACATTAGCCATTCAAAACTCATTTACAAGACAATTTTCAAAAACGTGCTTTAAGACTCCTTAAAGCACATTTTGTGTTTTAACTTGTTTTCAAGCTTGGTTTTCTTTGGTAATTGATTTAAAATGACCATTAGGATATTACTAAGTCTTAGAACAAGATTTGGGTACTCTCAAGTCTCTCCAAGCTTAGAGCACGTTTTGCTTAAACTGCCTCTTTGGTGTTTCCTTATATTTTCTTTTGATTAGAAATGTTTCTTAATGTTTCTAAGGCATTATTTAGCCTCCTATTCTTAGTTTATCATTTAAACACCATATCTAACTTTGGGGTATTTCACATTCTCTCATCATTATCAGAAGGAGATTACCAAAAGGTCCTTGGCATTAGAACTACAAAGGAAGTTTGGAAGTTTCTCAAAACAGCCTATACATGAACAAATTTCATTAGAAAGGCTTAAGGGAAACAATGCACGAGGCAATTTGATAACTTTAAGATGTAGGACGGTGAGTCGATTGCTTAGACCTTAGAGAGATATAACAAGATACTTGGTTACATGAAAGTTGGAGGTGTTACACTTGACAACAACACAATCAATGAGAGGTGTCTTGATTGCCTAGGTAAGGAATGACTGAATTATACCACACTACTTCAGACCACAAAGGATCTTTCTAAGATGACTCTAGAAGAACTGGGTTCTAAACCCATGGCTTTATGACGGAAAGATGAAAGATGAAATATCTAAATCATCAACACTTATTAAAGATCTGGCTTTGAAGGTTCGTAAGAATCCAACTGAAACAGATGAAGAAGATTTTAACGAGGACAAAGAAATTACAATGATAGCTAATGGAATGAGAAAGATATTTGGTGGAAGAAAAGGGAATGGACAGAGGTACAATCTTATAAATCTTAAAAGGGACCCATAATCTATTTTAGATATTACAAACAGGGACATGAATTTAAGAATTTTCCTATTTCTCATAAGGATAGTTTTTAGAACAATGTAAAAAATTTTCAACAATTGATATGGTAGCCTAGGGAGATGATGTCTCTAGTACAGATTTAGAACTATAAGAAGAAGCTCAAATGTGCGTGACTGTAGTCACACATGACGATAGTTTGAGTCAAGACTCAAATTTCTGCTTGATGGCCAAGGAATTTGGAAGGGAGTGCTCAAAGGTGATGAGGTAAGTTTGAGTCGGGTAGGATAAGCTTTCAATTCACTGACAATGAAACAAATGTTTAACATGTTAACTACTGCTGTTTCAAAGTTAGAATCTCAAAAGCAAGTCTATGAAAAAAAGATAAGAGAATGAAATGAAATAGTAGTTAAGTATTATGAGTCCATGCCTAAAAAAGATTCAACCACAGATGTTGACTATTCTGCTATTAAATTTTCTAGCCCCTTAAAGACTAGGTTACTCACACTTCCTAGTTGGGCATGCAAAGAGTTTGACTCTCTCATAAGTCGTAATGATCTTCTAAAAATATGAAAGAAACACTCAGTAAGGAAATAACTAGTAAGAATCGTGAATAAAAGTTACAATCTCACACAAATCCTACTTGGTATACAGGCAAGATAAACCTGAGTCATATACTGTGTAAGAAAAATCCAGACTAGAAGGCATTATGGTTTTAGTAAAAAGCAGTGCTGGTGAAACCACAAGAAAATAGGTACACGGTGTATGATGTTTCCAAGAGGATTCAATGTAGATATTGTAATTGTTTTGGTCATGTAATCAGGTAGTGTCGTAAGCTTAGAATGAAACAACAATATGGTTCGAGTAACTTTTAGGTAGATAATCTAGGTTGTGTAGTGTACAAGTCTATTGGTAATTTTTGATATTTCCTGAAAAATTGGGCACAAGCTAGTATGGGTACCCAAAGCTAGCCCTTAATTTTCAATGTTTCAGGTACAGACTCGGTCACACAAGGAAAGATGGTGGCTCATGGATATCGATTGTTCAAGACATATGAGTGGAGATAAAACCAAGTTTAGTTCTATCACAGAGCACAGAGGGGGGAAGGTCACTTTTGATAACGATGGAAAATAAAGGATTGTTGGATTAGGAACTGTAGGAGATGGATCTAGTAATGATAAAGTTTGTCTCATAGAAGGCCTTGGTCGTGATCTCTTAAGTGTCACAGGTCTGTGATAAAGAACCATCACAAGTAATATTCATCTCTGAAGGCTTTCAGGTTTGTAACAAAGTCACACAGGGGCTACTGTTACAAGGCTGTAACAGCCCAGTCTTAACCCACATGTGTGACATTGTCCGCTTTGGGCCGCAGCCCGCACGGTTTTGTTCTCGGGGTACCATCCCCAAAAGGCCTCACACAAGGGAAGAGTATCCCCACACCTATAAGGCGTGGTTCGTGCTCTCTCCCGATCGATGTGGGAGGTGACCCCTACCGTGGGTATCACAAAGGCACTCGAAAAGGGAATCTCTACATGGTGAATGTTAACTCAAAAACACTAGATATTTCTTGTCTTGTAGCTAAAGATGCAGATATTCATGTTTGACATCTTTGACTTAGGCATGCACATCATAGACTTATCAACCGTCTCCTTTGGAAAGAGCTAGTCATTGGACTATTATCCAAGAAC
The DNA here is from genome assembly GCA_023374045.1 of Limonium bicolor. Taxonomy (NCBI): domain Eukaryota; kingdom Viridiplantae; phylum Streptophyta; class Magnoliopsida; order Caryophyllales; family Plumbaginaceae; genus Limonium; species Limonium bicolor. Next base: position 146,680,113 of record CM041780.1, read on the forward strand.
CTTGATTTAGATTCGGTTTGTGAAGAGTGTGCACTTAATAAACATGTTCAGGCCATTCATCTTACTAAAAACACAGTCAGCACCTGAATTGTACTTGAGTTGTTACACATGGATCTAATGTGCCCAACGCAAGTAGAGCACAGATCCAGGAAAAAGTATTCTTGGTTATAGTGGATGATTATTCAAGGTTCACATGGTTCAAAATACTAGTCACCAAAGATCAAACCTTTGATGAGTTTAAGTTACTGGTCACGCAACTTCATCTACAAACAGACAAGAAAGTGAAATGGATACGAACTGATCAAGGAACAAAGTTTACCATCAACATTTTACTCAGTTCTGTACTGAACAAGGTATCACTGATATTTATTCAGCTTCTCGCACACCACAACAAAATGAAGTTATGGAACATAAGAATAAGACTACAAGAAATGGCATGGACAATGTTAAGCACCTGTGGGTTTCCACCAAGTTTCTGGGGAGAAACTATCAACACAACATGCTATATACTCAATCAAGCACTCATTAGACCTGTGTTAGATAAAACGCCTTATGAATAGCTCAAGGGTGGAAAGCCATCCATATTACATCTCAGAGTTTTTGGGAGTAAGCGTTACATACTCAACCAGAAAAAGAATAATCTTAGGAAGTAAGTTTGATTCTCATAGTGATGAAGGAGTATTTGTGGGATATGCAATGTATAGTAAAGCTTATAGGGTCTTCAACAAACATTCACTAGTTCTTGAAGAATTTGCAAATGTTAATTTTGATGAAAGAAATTTTTATGGAAGAAATAATCTTGCAATATAAAAGGAGCCATTTCATCCTAATGCAAGGTCACAACAAGAATTAGAAGCTGAATCAAATGAAGACTCGACACCTCAGTCTGTAACCTAGCATGTGGTCACAACCTAGGATCCAGAGACAACTACACAGACTCCAGAAAATGTGGTACAGACTCAGCAAAATATAGATCCACATGCAGCAGCACCAGCACCAGCAACACCATTAAGAGCACCAACAACACGATAGACTCCAGGTGTTTCAATAGACAACATCATCACAGATGTAAACTCAGGAGTTCAAACTCGTTCATGCATCCATAATTTTGTGCTCATCATGGTTTTCTCTCCATAATTGAACCAAAGACAGTAAATGAGGCACCAACTGACTCCGATTGGATAAATTTCATGCATGATGAGTTAAATGAGTTTGTAAGGAATGATGTTTGGGAAATTGTTCCTCGTCCATATCAACACAATGTCATTGGCACAAAGTGGGGTTTCAAAAACAAACTTGATGAAACTGGTCAAGTCTCACGAAACAAGGCTAGACTTGTTGCCAAGGGATACAATTAGCAAGAAGTTATAAACTTTGAAGAGACATTTGCACCCGTTGCAAGACTATAAGCCATCAGCTTACTCATAGATTTTGCAGTAGCCAATCGCTTTCATCTGTATCAAATGGATGTAAAGTGTGAATTTCTTAATGGTTATCTCAAAGTAGAAGTGTTTGTGTTACCACCTCCGGGGTTTGAAGATCTAGAATGTCCTGATGATATGTACAAACTTAAGAAGGCTCTTTATGGCCTAAAACAAGAAACACAGACAAGGTATGAAAGATTCACAACATTCTTACTTCAACAAGGGTTTGCTTATGGAACAGTTCACACACTCTTTATGTGGCATTTAGGGTTTGAGTTGTTACTCATCCAAATATATGTTGATGACATCATTTTAGTCCATCAATCCTACTCTTTCCAAGGAATTTGTGAGTCTCATTGCGAAATAATTTCAAATGAGTAACATGGGAGAGCTCACCTACTTTATTGGGCTCCAGATCCGCCAAACCCCAAAAGAAACATACATAAGTCAGACTAAGTATACATGTGGACTTCTCACGAAGTAAAAAATTACATATACCAAGTCTATGACCACTTCATTGTCAACAACACTCTGACTTGGAGCTGAGCCCATAACAGAAGGAGCAGATGCAAAGTTATACAAAGGGATGATTGGATCTTTTATTTACTTAACAACAAGCAGACTATATATCATGCAAAGTGTTTGCTTTTGTGCATGATTCCAGGAAGCACCAGAGAGACCACATGTAAAGCTAGTTAAAAGAATATTTTGTTATTTACGTGGTACTTTAACACTTGGTGTAACACCCCTCTCGTTAGACTCGTAATAATCTCTCTTGTAGCATAGTTAAAGACGTCTCACAGCAGAAGTTAAAAAACAATAATCCTCACGGATGTCACATATCATTACTCACCCATGCGAGTAAAGAAGCAGAACGAAATAACAATAAGACGACAACAATAATAAACTGTAGTGACGAACGAGATATCTACTACATCATCCTAAGTACAAATTGATATATACGACAAGTGAACATCTAAAGTATTTTCAATGTTTACAACGTCTTGAATACAATCTAATTTTGCTAGGTGCGATAAATAAAAAGCGTCGTCGACTACCCTGAAGTCCCGCACTCCGGCTTCATAGCTCGATCATTGACCTAACAAACGCCGTGGAGGCTCAGCGAAAAACGTTGAGTATTCTAGGTTTGCTATTGGACCCAATCGGTCTTTTAAGTCGTATTAACCGTCTTAGCATTAGATTCATTACATGCTGTACCAGTTTACATATATAATAGAACTGTAAATACATGGATGGAAAGCATTTAAATACAACCAATGCAGTCACTACAATTCACACACAACACAATATAAACATAACGTGTAGTAACCGACCTGGTATTAATTATATACAGTCAATCTCTCATGTCCTCATCATATTGTAATCCTCATCGTATGTTGGGTGTCAAGTTAGGACAACCCGTAATTGTATTCATTAATGGACAGTCGTCGTGGTGCACCAACAGTAGTGTCCTCTGGCCAAAGATATAAGATCTCGGGACTTTCTCTTTGCCTTGAAGGCGTTATTTAATTGGTGGCAAAATCCGTGTACCAACAACGGTACCCTCTGGCCAACGATCTATGTAGGCTTGTTTAGACTTAAATAGAGTGGAACCCGATCCGGGTAAAACACTCAGTGATCTCTATGCGCAACCAGTAGTCGGAGACTACTGGATTTTCCATTGTATGATAAGATTCCATTATATGATTAAATGTTAATCAATTACCTAAAGTATTATCTTAGGTTATAGAATATCCATTCATTATATAGCTGCCCTAAGGGTCTTACGCATACCTTAAACAAATCTAGGTCACATTTTCATGTTCGAGATCCTAGCTCTAGAGACGGACATAGTCGTGTCTCGTATCTAAGTATTTTACTTAGGTTAATATGTATATAATTATAATACTAAGTGCACTATATCATGTAACAACAACTTCATCACATCACTCGTATATGTATGTTTATATAGGCCGATCTATAGTCGACGTAGTATAGTCCGAAAGGACGTTGGCGTACGATAATAATAATGCGATATAAACAATCAGATATGCATTTCAATTCACACATACATGCATATAAGCACACACATAACATTCTTAAACACACAATAATGTCTGAACCCGAGGAAGCCCTCAGGACAATTCAGACCACACCGTCCACATACCGTACACCGTAATAATCGCTAGCGTGAAGATTCACGCTCGTCCGGTACCCTTGTAACTCGTCTTCTAGAGCATGTCTGATATTGCACTCAACTCTAGAATACAAACTAAATATTAGCTCTCTGTATTATGGACTAATTCGGTATCCCGACTAGTCGCTAATCCCCTACTAATTACCCTGTGATTGCTCAAAGTTTATCATTCGGGTTTTAAACAGTTTGGGATAGTTAAATCATCCTCTAACTATATTGCATATTAACATGTAGTATTTATTTACAACTTAGGATTTAACCCAAATAGCTTATCTCATTTTTTCATAGGTTTGTTATTTATATATATTACACACATCCATATACAAACTATATGTTAATTATATCCTTGACTTACAAACCTTTATTTCTCTTTTCAAATTATAAGTTGGTCAACTCGACCTCTTTGGTCAATTGAGTTGACTTAGCCAATTATGTTGACTTGGTTAGTTTATCCAAGTACATAAGTGAAATACCTTGAACTTAAATATAGCAATTAAAATTATCCTAATAGGTATTTAAGGGCCTAATAGTGCCTAAGTAATATTGGTAAGGAAAAATAAATCCCAAAGAAATAAAGAAATGCTTAAAAAGCGAAAAACGCTAAATAAGCGTTAAATAACCATAGGAGGTATGAGACCCCAATTAGCGTATTATATGGATTCTAAAGGCTTAATAAGACCTAAATAATATATGGGAAAAACTCCCGAAGAAAACGGATCCAAATAATGTATTAAAACGCTAATAGAGCTTTAGCGCACGTTTTTCGAGAAAACCTGAAAATGTGACTTTGAGTGGTCAAACGAACCCGTAAAAATTATAGTTCATTAAATAAATATAAATAAGAATTAATGGAAGCTTAGAAACCAATAAAATTAAAGAAACGAGAAAATTCCGGAAAACGGGCCCGGTTAGTGAATAGTATCAAAACCGGGTAAATTAACGAGCGTTTTCTGTAAAAAACAAAAAACGCCCCAGCCTAATTAATTGTGGGGGCAGGTTTTTATGAGTGTGGGACACTCTCTCACACACACAAGACTAATTAATACTTTAATGGGTTGAAAAGTCAAAAGTAGAAAAAGAAAAGTACATAAAGTAAAAAAAATACTCTCTCACCACTCACTTTCTCTATTCTCTCTCCTTCCCTTGCTGCCTTCCCCACCGTGAGCTCTCATCCTCCCGTCTGTCCAGGTGATTTTGAAGCTCTCCAAAAGCCAACAATGGCTTCCTCTCTTCTCTTGCTTGCCCAAGCTTCATTTAAGCCCCAGATCGAAAATAAATTGCATATTCTTCTTCTTCTCACCAAGGGCAACATTTTTATCTTTTCAAAATTTCAAATGGAGGAATTTGATCTCCATGGGTGTGCTGCACTTGGAGCTTGAAGACCACCATTAGAAGCACCTTCATCTCCTTGTCATTTTGAGGTAAAAATAATCTTGAAAACTCATCTTCTTCTAGCCCTTGTTGGCAAAATGAAAATTTCCATATTTTGAACTCCTTGTTCCTTATGCTCCAGCCGATTTTGGCTTATCCATTGGGCTAGGAATCTTACCCTCTTGCTAACCAAAGACCTCACTCATTGGTTGAAGGTAATGCCCTTTCCTAAACTCTAAAAACTTCTAAATTCTAGGGTTAGTTAAGGTTAATGTGCTAAACTAGTATTGGTATGTATGGGTTGCTGTAGCATTACCCATTTCTTGAACAAAAACCGAGAACAAGGAAGAAAGGAAGAGGAAAAGAGGAGAAGAAAAGAAAAGAAAGAAAACTAGCAAGACAAGGTAATTATGCTTACCTTGAACTAGTTTTGTAAAGTGTAATGTAACAGTTTTCAAGCATTTGAAATGAGTAATGTATATGGTAATGAGTAATAGATATGTTGTAGTATAATGAGGAAAGGTAATGTAACAGTTTTGAAGTTTTTAAATGATGTTTAAAAGCTTGGGAAAACCATCGGTAATGTATGTGTATGTGCAGGAAAAATATTGTGTTGTAGTGTGTATAAATGTGTGTGGATTGATATGGAAATTGTGAGCTGAGATAATGTGTGGGCAATGTCAAAAATATAGGGGAGACTATGCCAAAATTTGTCTAGGAATTTGAGGACTTAGTTGTGTAAGAAGAGGAAATAACCTAGGTAGTAACTAGGTGTATTTAGAGAGTTTAAAGTGAGTGATTAATACTTTGAAAACATATTTGAAAAGGATTTAGGTAATGAGAAGAACTAGGATGTAAAGTAATGCATTTTGGATGCTAGGGGTAGCATTAGTTGAAGGAATGTTGGAGGATAGAAGTTAAGGTGAAAATCTGTAGCATAAGAGGGAAAACAAAATCTATAGCATTAGTGAAATGGAAACTAGTACAAGTGTTGAAGTGGAGTGAGGAAAAATTGTGTAAGTGAATGTAGAAATGAGTAAGGAGTTTAGAGCATGATTAAGAGTGTTTTAAGGTGTTTAAACATGTAGGAAACATGTAGAAATGATTAGGAAAAGATTGAGTGAGAATTGAGGTGAATTTGGAGTCCAAAGTAGATAATTAAAAGGGGTTCTGCAGCCGACCTACCTAGGCTACCTACCCCAGACTGGGTTGGTCGGGCTGAATTCTGTAACCCGGGTGCTCTCTACATCCGACCCACCCAGGCGACCTACTCAGAGTGGGTCGGCCGGCCTTTACAAAAATAAAAAATAAAAAAAATTAATTAGATAAATATATAGATATATATACATATATATCTATATATACATATATATACACATACTTATATGTGTATAAGTGGGGCATTAGTGCTAAAGTAATGAAGTTAAGAAAGTTGTAAGTATATGAACATTGAGATAAACCAAAATAACGGGACAACGGGGTAAGTATGGGAGTAGTAATTATGTATGTAGTGTAATGCTTAGTATTAATGGAACCATTTGGCATGTAGCCGGAGGTTCGAGAATGAGACTCGAGGGACAAGAGTGAACCAAAGGAACAAGGGAACACCCGGTAAAGTAAATTCCGGTGAAAGGTATGATTTCTTCATGCTCTGTATCCTAACCTGGTTACCCCGATTTGTGTGCTTATCTGATCACCTAAATAAGAAAAATGCATGAATCGGACTTTAATGCACTTACTTGTGCTTGTTTATACTTGTTCTTGCTATTTTGTCTTGAACCTTTAGTTTGTATAATTCATGAAATGTTTGGATGAAGATGAAGTGTGTATGTACCTTATAGTGTACTTGTGTAACGTGTTGTACCTTGTATGGATGTGGATGTGAGTAATGTATTATTGTGTGGCTTGGATGTGTGACTTCTACTAATTCCTAACTACCTAACTCCTAACATAAGTATTGAGTAAATTGGAATGAGTAGAAGTCCGATATAGTTTCGGCCACGCGTGAGGATGAGGAGACACAAGAGGTTGGATCCGATTCCTGGTTCTTAAACTTGTCCACGGCCTAAACCCCTTAAATAGTGAACCAAATAAATCCCGGTGGTGGGACAGAGTAGTCCCCGGGCCGGAGGTCCCGACGACTTGACTTGAGTATGTAGTAAGTAAGTAAAGTATTGTATGTAATGGTCTTGGCTGGTGTAAGTCATTGACCCCGAGTAAAAGAATAATCTCCACCCGATTAACCCGGGTGGACAAATGGAGCTAACTAGTACCGGGTATTGTGTATGTATGGTGTATGGATTGTGTATGTATTGAGTATGTATTGTGTATGCGTATTACAAGAAAGGTAAGTAAGTTTCAGTTGGCTTGTATGGACTACCTTGTATGTATTGGAATGCATGTATGTATTCCTTGTGTAGCATTGTAGAATTATGAATGAAGCATGTATGTATGTATGTATGTATGTACTGTAAAATGAACTGCATGTATTCGACCAAGTGGTCGGCATACCCTCGCTAGTACGCGGGGTATGCGGAAGTCATATGCAGCGAAAGCTGAGCCACTAGGGGCAACGTTTTTAGTGAGCAGGTACCCGAAGCGGGCATGATCACCGTAAGAGACCGACAACTAAGTTTGGATAGCTAGGAGTGAAATGTAGAAAGTAATAAATTGTATGGGGCTTGTAGCCTTTGTTGTAGAAGTGTACCAAGGGGTATACCTAGTACTTAGGAAGTAAGTAGCTTGTGAGGAATGGGTAGTTGTTAGACTCCTAATGAGTATGTATGAAATTGGAAGAGGTATTGTATTGTATAAGGATCTTAGTAAACTCGGTATGTTGTATTGTATTGTATGGTATTGTAATGAGAAGTTGTAGTACCCGGTTGTAATTGTAATAAGGATTGTATTTGTGTAGCACTCGGATATTCCGGTCCATCAGACCGATGCTGTATGTAGTAGTAGCCTTGTTAGTCACGTGGGTGGCTAATGACATTGTAGCACCCGCCGTTGTGTAAGTATGTATCCGCTGCGTGAGTATGGATGTATAAGGAGATTGGACGGTAATGATGGTATTAGCGGTAGGAGTGTTACAATAAGTCTATATATATTTCATATTATAAACTTTGTATTATATAATTCACTCACCATTTAATACGTTATACTTTAACATAAGAACTCTATATCTAATGCGTGATAATTTATCTTCCCATCTTATAACATCTCTTATTTAATATTATATGGTTCCCAACCATATCGTATAATCCATTCACTTCATATATATATATATATAAGAATCATAAAACTCATTTATTAAATGATATATCTTGTCATTTTATGTAAGGTAATTAACCTCACTTAGTTGTGTTATTTTACACAGACCAATATTAGGATTATAATTCTAATACTATGTGACATTATATAATATATTATTAGACCTCCAAAGTCTAATTAATATTCCACATTATTTTATAACCCTTTTATTTCATCACATGTACTAGTTTCATTTCTAATAACATTAACACTTTATAATTACTATAACTTTTATACATCATAATCATAGTCTAAAATTCATTCCTAACACTTTATATTGTACTTACATTACATAAGTTTTATTGATTGCTAATATCCTTAACGACATTACATTATTTAGCCAAGTAACTCTCAACCTTATCATTTGAATTCAATTATACTATACCTTATAAGTTGATTCCAATCTTATCTAGTATAATCTAATCCGCTAACTACATATACATACACGTATTCATACAATAAGTATACATCGTCTAATAAATTCTAATATTAACCTATTACATATACATATATGAAACTCAACTTCCCACACAACGTACCAACTTAATACTTATAACCTAACACGAATTTATAAAACAGTTCCTTAATTATTTTAATCCATCAATTGATCATTTAATAAAACTCTTTCATCCCCTTTATAACTTACCAATTTAAAACCTATTTATTCAAAGTTGCCCAATTAAATATTGGTGTTTCCATTCACCTCTAACTTGGAATATTAAGCCCAAGTAGTAGCTAGATTATTTTCTAAACCCAACTTAATGGGCTATTTTTAAGCCTAATTCCATTATGTTATTAGATTCCTTTAAGCCCAACCAGTTTTAACTTCATTGAGAAATCCAAAATTCCTAATTTCAATTTTGACTAACCATAAATCAATTTTGACTCGGTCTAACTCCCAGTTCAGTTTTGACCATCCAATTTGGACTTGGTCAAAAATCCCCAATTCAATTTTGACTTCCGAAAACATTATTTGATTTCCAATTTAACTCTAATTCGAATTCCTCCGATCCCAAATTTTGCCAAGTTTGTTTTCCTCCAATCGTGCCGCTTTTATTTAATTAAGACCCCAATTTATAACTTCACAATTTTCTAACACTTTCTAACCCTAATTTCAAGTTGACCAATACTCCCAATTTTGACCAAAATACTAATTGTGACCGGAGTGCCAATTTTGATCCGAATACTAACTTTTGACTAGAATATTAATTTTGACCAAAAAAAATTTCCCGTTCAACCACCAAAGTTCCAACCTCAATTCGATCGCAACGATGCCTATCTAAATTCTGAATTTTCGTACAACATAAACAAAATTGCACCACGGTTTCTAATCAGTAAGAACCCTAATGTTTTTATTTCACAACCTAATTCAAATTTTAGAGTCCTAAAATCCAATCTTAAAGTCTCAAATTCGATTTTCCCCCAATTCAATTAAATTTTACTTCCAACCTTAATCTAGAAAACTCAAAATCACCAACCGGAACAACAGTTTCATATTCAAAGGCCATCCACATGAAGTCCGTTTATGGTAGTAGACCGTAAGTTACCAAAACGCAAAAATCAACTACCAAGAACACCTCCAAATACAACTAGATTCGGATCCACAAAACTCAAAGCAAACCCTATATTTTCGCATCTAAAATCATCCCACACCTCACACTGAAATTCAATTTTCGGACAACTGAACAACATGACATACTCTGAATTCAATTTGATAAATAAAAAATGGAGTTCCAACCTTTCCCGAAGTTTGTTTTGACACCCCTCTCGCACTCTCAGTTTTGGTCAAAGGTTTTTCTTATTCCCCTTGCGGTCTTGTCTGCGGTTCTTCCCAGATTCGACTTTAGGAGCAGGGCCACGCTTGGCTCCGATGTTCGAATGCAGGAGGAAGAGAGGGAGGAGCAAGTTAGGGTTCGGATTCGGAGTCAGAAAGGGAGAAGAAAATCACGAATAGATAGAAAAAGGGGGCAGAGTTTACCGATGGAAGTCTGGAGAAGTGAGGCTTCATGAAGCCCTTCAAACCGAAACTCCTCTATGATTTGGTTTGCTCCATCTCGATTTTGTACTACAATTGCTCGAATTTGAGCTCAACTTGAAGACTGTATTCATATCTACTTAATGAGTATACATTTTGATTTTTGGATTTGAATAGAAGGAAGAATGAGAGAATGAGATGAAGGCACGAGAGCATGAATGTGTTCGTCAGATGATAGAATAGAATGAAGGGAAGGTGGCGATCGAATGAGAGATTGGAGTTAGGGTTGTAAATTACCGTGGATGAAGATAGAAGAAGAGAGGCATGTTCCTTGTCAGGGTTACAAAAATTGCAAGTACAGAGAAGAGAAGGTGGCATTTTCAGAAGTGAAAAGAGGCACAAAACATTATTCCTTGTTAGATTAGGGTTACAGTTACCGTAAGTGAAGGAATGAAGATGGGCTGCGGGTTCTTTTTTTGGGTCAGGGTTGAACGGGCGTTGCTAACAAAGATTTTAGTAGGTATTTATTAAATAATTATGTACAGAAGATTAAACTAAATCATAGGAAAAAACTCAAGAATGTGCCGGGTATATTTTACCCGGCACTATGCACGACATATAATAAAAATGTAAAATAACCTACTCAATCTAATACGGGTAGCAAACCAAAACCCGGTCAAAGTAACAGGGAAGCAATTTAAGACCAAGTATGTCGAACCCCAGGGACTTGTATAGAAAATTAGTCCTAGCCTTGGCAATTACATAAGTAAAGAGGGGGGAAATGTGAAGTACTTTCTAATCCTAATTAAAACTAGTCAGAACTAAGTGGTATCTACAATGAAATTATCCTTGATTCAGGGCCTAAAACCATCTAAGTATAAATATGAACTCGAAACATAAACACAAGCCTTCGAATTAACCAACAATTGAATGAGCCGGGTGTCCTGCCGGATACCATATGCACGGCATATTCAAAGACATTGAAGATGCCGGTCATTGGTCACCCGGCAGTGCATCCGGCATATTCAATATGCGTATTCTTTTTCCAGTTTCCGAGAAGTAAACATAAGACTCACTACCTATTAACAATTCGAGCATATATCACGCCACGAAATGAACAAAGTAATGGGAAAGATGGGTTAATTCTCACTCTTACTACTAACTCTTAATTCATAAGAAGAGAGTAGGAAGATCATTAAGAGAGTCTAACCTATTATACTTTTGGATACATCCTCCTTAAGTAAAATTAGTATGAAGAGAATAAGAGATCAACCAATTCTCTTACAATAAGAACCTTACTCTTAATAAACTTGAAAATTATATTAAAAAGACCATATTGTTTTACAAAGAGAGTTTCATCCCAACCAAGAACAGAAGGGATTACTACTCAATCATTCATGAAATGAAGAAGGAAATACAAGAGAAGGGAGAGTTTTGACATAGCCTTCACCCTCTAAATCTTCTTCTTCTTATCTTGAATGGTTGTGCAGTAATTCCTTAGTCGAAATAGCGTCTATTCAGTGAAGTATGAGTGTGGGAATAAGGTATGAATGGTGTCCAAAATCCACAAACTCTCGGCCTTTTATAGATAACACTTTTCTTCAGGTGCCGGGTCCCATGCCGGGTAAAAGTCATCCGGCATGTGAATAAAACACGTGCATTTCAGTAACGGTCGAAACCGCCTTGGCGCGAAAAGTCACTTATGCCGGACAGATGATATCCGGCATAACATCCGGCATCGAATATTTGGTTAACAGTTAATAACCGTTGTCTCTTGGCGAACAGACGCATCCCTTGCTTATGCCGGCTATAGAAGACCCGGTATTATGCCCGACCATATCCCTTCCTGATGCGTACATATGCCGTGTAGAAGAAACCCGGTTCTACACCCGGCAAGGCCTGGTTTTGGATGTAAACTTCCTCTCCTTGCATATAAAACACACAAAACATAAGACTGAACACATAAAATCATTTTACATATAAAATAACGTATTTACTACTTATTCTAACCTAAATTTAACTAATATTACTACAAATCTAGCTTATAAAATATGATAAGTCTACGGCTTATCAGGCGTGGAGTGGTGACTGGGCCGGAAGACTGGGCCGGCCCATTTTTTTTACAATGTTTAATTTATAATGTCGTTTCTAGCTCGTTTCTTATCCATTTTTATGTCGTTTGTGACACGTTGTCCTGTATAACAGACCTTTTTATGAATTCGAATCTATATTTTCAAACAATAATTATTATGTTTATTTATAAATTCCATTAGTTAGTATTAATTCTTAATTGGTTTGCGTTTCACCACCTTAGGCGAAAATGCGACGTCTTTTATACCGATTCCTTAACCAATTTTCAATTCCTCTATAATTACCCAAATAATCTTATAAAGTGTCTAAGACCTCGTTTTCACCTATAAAATATTTTTTACATGTTTTCCAATGTAAAACGATTAATTATATTTTCGTTACATTTCTCTGATCGTGTAATAATGTGTAACATGACAAATCAACTTGTGAGTTGATTTCCTCCTTTATAATGCTTCACTTGTTATATTTATGTAAGGTTTAATAGCCTTCATAGACTTTATCTCCATGGTATAGTATAAGGTTTAATAAACTTTATGGAGTGTATGTATTTATTTATACAAGTGTGCTGGGAGTTTTCATGATTATAATTCATTAAGGCTTATTATTAGCCTTTATAATTTCATGGATTGTCTTTTAATTAGGTTTATAAACCTTTGGAGTATTTCATTCTACCTGTAACGACCCCAAAACCACCCTGGTTGAGAGACCGTTACACGCCGCGTACTTATTACCTAAGACACGCAAGGCTACACTATCGAAACCCCAAAACAGAACTGAAACTCATATATTGATCAAATAAACAATTACAACATGTCTTTACAATACACAGGCGGAAGCCAAACTGAAATACAAAGCATAATCTAAATACAACTGGGCACCATGGCCAAACAAACTGAATATAAAACTCAAATGCCAAAACGAAAAGCAAAAGCTGAATCTCCAAGCACGAACTAAAACCTGCAAATCAGACGGAGATAGGGGTGAGCAAAACTATTGCTCAGCAGGTGATAAACTTCATCAGCTGAGCACGCTCAAAACAGATACTGAACATACATATATATACGTATACCAAAGCGCTTATCCAGAGCGAAATCAGAGACAAAGCAGAAGCCTTTCAAATAGACAGAAGTCTAAAGCAGAAGGAGCTAAGTGGTGGTCAAAACATACTCAAAAGTAGAAGGTAAGCTGAAGCTAAAAGCTTGACGAAATCAGAAGCTTAACAAACTCAAAAGCTTAAACGAAATCAAAAGCTTAGAAAAATCCAGAACTTAGCAGAAGACAGTAAGCACACAGCAGACCGTCTCAAATCAAATACAGATAGAGAGCAGACAAAGTAGAGCACTTTACAAATCAGAAATCCTCAACAGACAGGAAGCACACAGCAGCCTATCTGAGTTTGTAAACAGACAGAGCAGGCGGAAGCAGTACAGAACAAACAGAGGCATCCAGAGGACAGAAAGCACACAACAGTCTGTCAAAACAGCAGAACGGAATCCAAACAGAAGTGGGACACTAGCATTCAAAGCATACAAACAGAACAAGCTACTAGCTCGTGAACAGAACGAGGACACCTCACTCGTAAACAGAACAGGTGAAACACCCGTGAACAGAACGGGGAACATCACCCGTGAAACAGAAGGATCCTACATAGCGCGCTACGAGACAGCGAGACCAGCCATCCAAAGGTTCAGACACAGAGAAGACTAGGTCCCAAAACAGAAGCTTTCAGAACAGACCAAAGCTGTATACAGAACAGGACAGAAGTCCTGTCAAATCATAACAGAAAGCAGAAGCTTAACGAAATCAGAGTGGAAGCTTACCAACGGAAAGCCTTAGCAAGACAGAAGTCGTAACCCGACTAGTAAATACGAAAGCAAACTGAAGTCAGAGGTTGAATCACATTTTCAGAGCAAAACAAAGTTCAAAAGATTATCGGAGACCTTAAAATCAGAAAACACTTAAACACATGCTAAAACACATGAAAACAGATAGTACTCAGAAGGAGGAAACCAACGCCGCAAACGACACTCAAAACGGAGCTCAAACGAAGAAGTTATGGTCAAAACAGTGAGAAGTCCGAACTTGTGTCCGGACGTCGAAGTTCGGACGCAAGTCGAACTCAAATCCGCAGAAAATTTCAAGGTGTCCGAACATCCAAGTTCGGACGGATGTTCGGACGTCTTCGGAAAACAACTCGAGGAAAGTCCGAACATGTGTCCGAGCTCCAAAGTTCGGACACATGTCGAAGAGAAAATCAGAGGGCGCAAAATGGGGTGTGTCCGAACTTCCAAGTTCGGACGGAAGTTCGGACACAGTGAAACTCTCAAAAAATCCAGACGCAATAGAGCGTGTCCGAACTTCCAAGTTCGGACGGAAGTTCGGACGGAAGTTCGGACGCGCCGAAAAGTTCAATTTCCAGAACGAAATCAGATGCGAACAGAGTCCTCAAAACAATGTCAAAAATGCAGTGCGAAACCAAAGTCTTTAAACCATAATCATGGCAGTTTTAGAAGGTCAGAACCAAGACAAATCAGACAGAGATCGATCACCAAACATAGGGAAATTAAACAATCCGAACTCTCAAATCAGAAGCACTCAAAGTTCACAAAACAGAAGGGAGCCATAGAGGTAGATTCACCATTGTCAAAGTATACTTACATATCAAAATACGCAAAACAAATACAATTCCCACGGGGTTGTAACACATCAAAACGCAAATCCAGAACACACACAAAATTACCACAAATCAGAAACCACACAAACATATACGGAAAACAACGGAACCAAAACCCCCGTGGGTGAACGCACACAACCAAATCCATCTACCACCTACCTCACATCCGTAGCTAAGCCATCTCTGCGGACTCTACGAATCGCCTTCCCGAATCTCCAATCAAATGATAATCCCTCGAATTGAACCGCTCCCAAAATACAAAATCAGAATTAGAAAAGAGAAGAGGAAGCCTTAATGGAGGAGAGAACCAATCTACAATCCAACCTAATAGACGACCGACGGACGAACACAATTCCACAGGCGGATCTCCAGCAATCAATTTACAGATTGG